>VWZV01002814.1:339743-389838 GCA_013397155.1 Irena cyanogastra | reverse complement strand
TTTTTTTTTTTTGTCCCTGCTGGAGGAGTTGCAGGAACCGCTTTGCATTTTGATGGTGCTCGATTATCTTATCCACTAGACAAGCACATACAATATTAATACCTCCCCTGTCAATCTCAAACAGGATGCAGATAAGTATTTCTTCTGAGCCATTTTATTGATTGGGTTTTCATCTAAACAGTCTTTCCTGCTTTTTTTTTCTTTGTCTAGGCGATTTAACTATGTTTTCCCAGGATATTCATGTTCGTGCAGAAAAATTAGAATTGTCTGTCTTCTGGTATAAAAAGACCAGTGGAAATTTTGGGAGAAAAAACCAAAACAAAGCCACCTTGCTTATCGCCAGGGTTTTTTGTGGTTTGTTTTTTTTTTTTTTTAAATCTAACTCGCTGAGATTGCAGAAACAATTTATTCTGCTCTATTTTTTCTAGTTTGTTTTCCTCCTGCATTTGAAAGTACTATGTGCATAATCAATTTCTCCCTTTCACTGCAATAATTCCTCTTTTTATGGGATGTTCAGGCAAGCTGAAAAAAAAAATAAAGGAAAGGAAATTACTTCTAAGACTGCCCACACTGGCTGTGGGACTGAGATGCAGATTGCTATCTGGGGAATTCAGTAATCGCCTTGTAGCCCTCTTAAAGTTTAGCACACTTTCCAAATATTTTCCTTTGAAGAGGTTTTGGGAATGGAGGCCTGTGAGCAGGTTTCTGTGCTGACACACAAGTGGCACCAGCTTGTTTGCCAAGCGAGCAGGCTGCTGTGGCCAGGCAGGCTGGATTTTCTTTCCTCACTTGTCCTGTTAGGAGCTCGTTACTCCTGAGTCTGTTCCTCCAGGAGCTGAAACCTACATTCTGGCTTCCAGCCCATGTGCATTCAGCCATGGTTTCATACAGAATTCTCTTTCAGCTCCAATAGTTCTTCCCTTCTTACTGTTGAATCCTGAAGCAAAGGCTTTGCCTCCCCTCTTAGCCTTCATTTTGACAGGCTAAATCAACCCAGTCTGTTTAGCTCTCTTAAAGCACTATTTCCACTGTTGAAATCATGCCAAGAGTCTTCCTCCTGCCCGTTTCTAGGATGAGTTCATCTTTCCTAAATGGTGCTTGAACCATATACATCTCCTTGGATAAATACCTTGCAGGTGATTTGTACCTAGCACTCCTGCACTTGCAGGGGCTGGCTCTCCTCTGGAGCACTCTGGGAGCACGGTGACCTTTTTTTGTGGCTTCATTATGGTAATTCAGTTGTCATGGGATCCACATCTTTTCCTCCTCAGACATTTTCAACTGCAAGCATGTAGCTTATAATGAAAATTCAGTTTTTATCCCAAAATGAATCTATTTTTGTTTTAAATTTAAATACCACTTCCGTTAATTCAGCAGTCAGTGTCATCCCTGCCCACACGGTGCTCCAGTCCTCTGCTAAAACCTGTCTTGTTAAAGCCAACAAAGTTGGTGTCACTTGAAGACATCATCTCTGCACTCCTGTTCTCGTGCTTAGGAGCTAATTGGGAAGGTGGGCTGGCAAGTAATTATTGCAAATGCAATCTGCTTTGGTAAAGGTTCTGGTCTCCTTTGCCTCTGCTGGCAGTGAAGGTGTTGGGTCAGTCACATTAAACCCCCTGTAGTTAATACAGGTTGTGTTTCAGTCTGGTCTCCACTCACTCACAACATACTTTGCTTCAAAATCTCTTCTGAAAACTGGAAGATTTTTGAAGTCAGGATAATAGATCTCTCACCATTAGTAAATTAATGTGGTTTTTGTCATACTTTCTTAAATACAGACACTCAATAGCTCCTGATGTAACCTTATAGCTGTAGAAGAACGTTCTTGTTATAAGAGCTGCATCTTTTTCTGATTCAGTTTTTAGGAGGGGTGACTGTGACACAAGAATATTTTTATTTTAGAGCTATTTTAGCTGTGGTAATTTCTTTGCATCCCCCTGCCACCCATTACCCTTTCCATGTGCTTTATGTGGTCAGGCTGTGTTTACAATATTCTCTTCTCCTTGGTATCCAGACATATAGGCAGTGATTAAAAATCTTTAATTTGACTAATAAAACTTTCATTAGGAATGATGGGTTTTTTATTCACATACTTAAAAAACACATCAAAGCAAGGCTCTCATCCAGGGGATGAGTCTTTTGAGATGATATTTTTGTAAGCTGTTCAGGTCCTAACCCGTGTGCTCTGAGCATAAATAAATCAATGTCACTTCAACTTCTTTATTGTGTCCAGGGTGAAAAGCAGTTAAGTATTTTCTGAAGTATTTTCTGGCCTTGGCAATCTTTCCTGTTAAGGAGAGCTCTGTGTGTGTGTATATATATATATGAGAACTGCGTATTCTGAGTAGTTCCAGAAGCAAAAGGTCAGAAAGGCTCCACTGAATGTCTGGCTGCTCTGCCTCGAGGATCTCTTGCCTGAGGGAAGTCCATGAAAATGAGAATTGCCCTTCATCTACCCTTGTGAATCTGCTGCATCCTCTGATGGCCAGAGAACAGCAACAGAGCCTCTGTGTTTATCTTGTGTGGGGTGAGTGGGTTGTGGCCCTAAATGCTCCCAGTGACAGCTCCTAAAACCTGGTGTGCAAAGTGGGTGAGCGAGGGATCCAGGCTGGTGCTGCTGTGCCACCCCTGAGGTGCCACCGCCTGCCTGGGGACTGTTGTGCCCCTGGCCTGAAATCCACATTGGTGCACGTGGGAATATTGACGTGCTTGGACTAGGGGCAGTGCCCTGGGGCTTTGGAAGAGCAGAGCCTGGGGAGACTGAAATCTTTGTCAAATTGAGTATTGATTCCTCTTGCTTGGAGAGCTTTAGAAGTCTAGCCAAACTCAGGGCCCTAAGACTTTGAGGATATCACAAATTATTAATGTATATTCCACTAAAGGAAAAATTTTTATCAGTTTAATCTTCCGCATTTAATGCACCTCTAGCACTAGCTCAGCTGTGGTGTGTAAAGAGGAGTTACTGTCTGCTCTCCTTACTCATCTTTTCCTTTCTTCTTTCCCTGATACCATTTAGGGCTGGTAAAGGGGTGAATTTTAACCAAAATATTAGCATAGACACAGGAGTGAATTTTAAATGAAACTCCTGATGTACCAGGAATGCAGTCCTAAAACCAGACAGGGCTAACCAGCATACAACCACATAGGTGTGACCCCTCAAGACATTCCCCTCTGGGTCAGAGAATTGGCCCTGACCTCTTCAGACTGAGAAAATTCGGCCCGGGTGGGTCATGTGTGTCAAATTCTTTATGGTGTACTTCTGTAGGAAATGGGTCCAAATAATGATCATCTCCTTCTGGAAAAAAACAAGAAGGCTCTGAAAGTAAGAGTTGATTATTAAAATGGAATTTGAAAGGCTTTCTCTGAGTCTTTTAGGTTTATTTTTCTTTGGTTTCTGGCTCTGTCATTCTAATAAAAAATATTTACTTGATCTGTTTATTGATGCTCACTATTTTAATTAAATCTATTTTCCAGAAACAAAAGACTTTGAGTAATGCTTGCAATAAATATCCCGCTTGAATTCTTTGAAGATTTAATTTGAAAATATTCATTTGAAAAATCAAGCAAGGTCCAGTGCTGACACTTTGGACAAAGCATATTTGTTTCCTCTCTCTGATTGATGACATTATCTTCCCAGAGCTGCTGCTGCTCCATAAGGAATGCTGCTTGCTCTACATAACACACTCTTAGTTCCCTTTGCTATTTGGTCGCTGTTATTGGAAGGAAGCAAGTCAGGAAAATAACAGAAAATACTGTTTTCTCAACTATGTTCCTTATTGCAAATGTGAATAGGGTTCACCTCCCAACTTGATTAGTTTTTTTCAGCTGTGCCCATTTCTTTCTACTCTGGAAGATGATTCCTTTGTGCAGTCAACTAAATAAACACACCATTCCCTACTCTGAATTAGCAGTTGCTTTAGACCCCAGATTTCAGGCTCCTCTGTTTTCAGCATATCTAGCCATATAATTATGGAGAAATATGGACTAGTAGGAGATAAATTTAGATAAGCTGGACATTGCTCATACTGGAGCTATGAATTCACCTCATCCTTCTGCTTCAAGCTATCCCCTTTCATTTTGACCTGACAGCTGCTGCTTCTTCACCTTCTACACAGGTATTGCCTCACTTTCCCAGCCTTGAACCCCTTCTCTAATAGTTCTGGAGCATTTTCTCCCTGCAGTGTTTTGGAGGAGTTACTCAGGTGTTGGAAACTTCTGCTACCGTGTGCTCTGATTAAATTGTGTGTGTATGTGTATATATATATATTTTGCCCCAGATATAAAATTTAGGCGTGGGGATCATACAGCCCAATTACCAGAGGGAACTCTCCTGATTTATGCTAATTAAATGGGGCCCACTCTCTCTTTTTTTTTTTTAATTGATCAACAGTTTTCTTCACATGCTGTGCGAGGAAATAGTATTGTGGTTTGTGCAGAGCTATGAAGAGTCTCTATGGAAACAAAATATCTGAAATCTGGGGCAATTTCAGCTTTTGTACCTTACACAGGGAACACTTGCTACTGATATCAAAGTAAATTCAAGTTTTCTTCATTTAATTGTTCACAATTCATACCAGGTATCTTGGCAGATTCAGCTGTATATAATCTTTGCATGGTACATTGTGTCTTGATTAAATTTTGAATTGAGAATGGGGACAGTGTCTTCCTGCATTCCTGTCGAGGCTGTTGAGATGTTCTTGTTGGTGATGACACCTGATATCGTTCATGGAGATTGATATTTGCAATTGTGACTCTTCCTTTTTCTGGGGCTTTTTTGCTCTCTTTGTGGGCAGTTTGGTTCTCCTCTGTTGCCTTGTAAATGAACAGATAGGAGAAGCTTAGATGGAATTGGTGTAACAGCCTTAATAATGAAGTAGTCCCTTTAATAAGGAACTGATGGACAAAGTGTTTGGAATGAAATAATTGTGTTACTCTGACAACAGAGCCAGCCTTTGCCCCCACCAAAGTTTGGCCTGTGGAGGTAAAATGTGTGTTAACCTGCTGAAGTCTCCTCATTATCTACTTTGAGGGGAGCTGCAGCCTGAGATTCACAATGATGCTCCCCACTCTCAGTGAAATTGAGGGTTTGGATTAGTTGGTTATAATAATAAGAAATTGTCTTCAGATTCCAGGGCTGGGTTTGGGCATCGATCACCTCTTAAAAAAAAAAAATCTCCAAACACCTTCCCAGTGAAGGAACTGATACCTAAATCAAAACAGAAATGTCTCCTCTGACCTTGTGCTCAGTTTGCAGAGTAGGAAAAAAGAAATGTTACTAGCTAGCTTCCCAAAACACTTCTTGTTCTATTTTACCCTCTTTTAGGAAGGATTTGCTTGTCTCAGGGGAAGAAACAGCATCGGCCAGGTGAAATTGAGGCATTCCCTGCTTGAGAAAACACGTTGCATCTCAGCAGGGTGTTGAGAAACAACAGCTAGAACTAAAAACAGAGGCTGACAAATTAAGGGAGCTCGAAGATGCATTTTAGGTTATTCTTATGTGACATTTTGTGTGACTCTGTGGTGAAGCACGTAATAGAAAAGGACTTTTGTTGACATAAAATCAAAGAAAAGGAGAGGCTGAGATAAAAATTTCAGCCCTTTTGTGGATACATGAGGCAGTTTTCTCATGTGTGAGATTAGAGATTTTTCTCCAGGTAGGCAGCAGCACTCGGTGCCATGTGCTGGTCACAGCTGTACAACAGCTGGCAGGACACACTGGCACTCAAGCTCGTGCTCTGGGTGAGTCTGTATGAGGAGAATGGCTGGGGTTTGATATTCAGATCTTAATTTCTGTACTGAAAAAGTCCTTTCCCCCACTGCACGTCTACAGACAAGAGAAAATGCCAACTAAATATTTTTTTCTGATCAGCATTAGTATTTTTTTTTTAGTTCTGAAAGCTGAAAATTAACAAAGCCCTCTTCTAAACATCCTGTAGCAGATGTCGCTTTCGTTCCTTGAAACTCTTGTTGGTGTTGCTCAAACCAATATTGTCAGAGAGAAAAGTCTTTATGGGTTGCCTTTTGTAATTATTAGTATGCTAGAGCTGGCTGGAAGCTGATTTCTTCCCAGACTGTATCCTTCCCATTTCCCTTTCCTTGACTTTTTTTGGACGGGGGAAAGTCAGCATCTGAAAAGTCAGAAATCAACTGCAGCAAATTCTGTTGTTTTTCAGAAGGCACAAAGATTAAAAGGCACTTGACTGAAAAGAGTTTTTTTTTTATTATTTTTATCAAATCTCCTACTTTTACATTCAAAACCACTTGAAATTGAAAATTCCTCACCCCAATTAACGTGCATTAATCATTCATCTTGGCAGCATCTGTTCTGAGCCACTGCTCCTCCAGATAAATGTTATTATTCTTGTACTGAAGGTAAATTTCTATTGCTGGCTGTAGGAATTTTTTTCTAGAATCTTAATATTCAAATTTCTTGCTTACTCTTAGAAAATATGGAAGTGTCCCCTTCAAAATTACTGGCATTCATCAACTGACACAGATTCCAGTGGATCATCCTAGGGACACACCATTTATACATATCAGTCAGACCAAGTTCAATTATGAAAGTTTAGAAACCATGGAGTTCAATGTCAAATTTTAATGCTAACACAGCATTAAGGCTCAGTGGACTCATTTGATGAATGGCAATAATTAGTAAATATCAATTCTCATCAAGGCTACGTGTTTAAGCTGCTTGCTTTGGAGAATAATATGTGATATGCAATAAATAAATAATAATTTGGTTTTGTCCCAGAGATGATCACCCTTTTTAAGCCCTGTGGGAAAGCTGGAGGTGCATGCCCTTTGTCAGAAAAGGTTTCTCTGAGTGAAAGACCAGGTCATTGAATACAGGGGGCTCATTAGTGCAGGTAATACTGCAAAGCAGCATTTGCAAACATTCTCTTCTCTTCAGCAAAGCTGTTTGGTCCAACTATGTTTATCCTTGGTGTTTGCTATTCTTGAATATTTGCACATATGTTCTGGGGAAGCCTGCTGTTCCTGCCGATACCAATCTGCATGGGAACCAGGGGATGTGTCAAAGGAGTGCATCATCTCCTGATGGTTTATTACTCTCCAGGGTAAAAAACAAGCAGAACTTTCTAATCTTCCAGAGAAACAAAAGTATAGAGGAGTTTGTGGCTTTTCTTTCTGTACATTGGGAATGGATAGAAGTGTTGCCAAAGAAACCCCAAGTCCCTGTAATAAAATTCTGTGGAGTAAAATACCATGGCCAGTTACTCAGTGTTACCCTGCTTCATCCTCCTGACATGTCCAGTCCTGCTCAGCTGTGGAGTTGGGTTTTGTATGTAAAGAAACCCTCAGTTGAAATATGGAGGGCAGAGGAATAAAACAAGGGAAGTGCTGCCAGCAAAACTGTCTTAGGAGAGCTGCAGAAGGATAAAATGACCTGGCAGATTAGACATAGACAGGCAAATTGTGGTCTAAATAGCATACAAGAGGGATGCTGAAAGAAAGGACAGATTTGGGGGAAAAAAGTGAGGTCATGCATGCTAAATGGGAGATTAGCTTGAAAATAATTATATCAAGAGGGAAAAAAATCTCCTAAAGTAGCAATTAGGTATTGAGTAAGATTATTCTTCTGGGGTGAAGTTCTAGATGTGTGTTCTTGGGAATGTTGAGCAAAATCATCTCTGCAGGTACTGTGAGACTGTTGTTGTTCCTGGTGCTGGTGTCTGTGTTTTCATAGGATCCTAAGAAGCTAGAAAACATCTAGAAGTTTTCTGTTTAGGTTACCCCAGGCTGAACAGTATTCAAGAGTGGCTAAAGAAATTCTGTTCAAGAGCAAATCGAGGGTGGACGTAGTTTACTCCCTGGTGTTTAGAAGAGAGCTCGGAGTGGTAGCAGATCTAACCAAGCTCTTGAGTCATGACTGGAAGCTGGCAGTCAAACCTAAGCTAGATATGATGTATAGATTGTTAATGAGTCAAATATTAGAATAGCTTACCTAAAGCCATTTTAGATGCTCCAACACTTGTTCTCTAGTGTGGCAGCACTTGGGAGCTGATGTTCATGGATGCAGGAGCTCATGGCTGGACTCTGCTGCTGAGCTTTCCCTTGGACACAAAGGAAAAGGATGAGGTTTGCATTGAGGAGGGAAGGGAGGGATGGGAATAAGCAATAGTGCTTGTTTATTTTAAGAGTTTAAAAATGAAGTGACAGAAACCAAGTAACACCATACTTTATTAACTCTTCAGAGAGATCAGAGATTGCTTTTAATCAGTCTCTGACAGCTATTTTACTTTTTTTACATGTAGCTTTCCCTGTTTTCTGTGCTAAGAAAACATTCACTGAGTTAAGTGGGGTAATTCATCTCCAGTGTGTAGGAATTGTTTCCATAGCTGGAGCTCAAGAAACGTTCCCAGTGTTCATTTATCTTATCAGGACTTAGTTTCTGATTTTTAGGTCTTTGACCTCAATTATTTTTTATTTTTTAAAATAATTTTTGAGGCTCTGTGCACAGAGCATGTGCTGCAGGTCCAGTAGGTATTTGAGCAGTGATCTTGTAATGGAAAGGTGTCATCTGCTTGTATTTCTTCCAGGCACTTTTAAACTCCACCAGAAAAGGTGTGTGAGACAAAATTATTTATTTTCATGTTTGACAAAGAAACTCGCAGTAGTGGTAAATGTATTGTAAACACATTTAATCTGAAATAAAATCTTTCTATTGAGAGGGGGAAGGAAGCAGACTGAGCACCTAATCTGAAAAATTAGAGTGTTGGCTCTGAGCCCACTGTCCTCGGTTGGAATGGAAGTGAAAGGCTTTCTGGACAGCTCTGCCCCTGTCCTAACCTGATTTTGCTGAAAGCAAGCTGTCTTCCCCACATTGATGAGAATTATGAGTAGCAGCATTTCAATATGTTTTCCTTGGTGCAAATTAGGAGTAATTCAATCGATATGAGAAGTGTCTTGGGTAGAATCAGGTAAGAAATCTGGATAAAACCTTTGGGGAATTTTTAATCCAATATTGCTTAGGCTGGCTCAGTTCAGAGTATGTCATAAGTTATTGTTATTTGGAGGGCAATAGGTTTCATTTAAGCTTTGAATAACCACCTAATGAAGCATAGAAATGGTTCCCTACCTGTGTGCTCCTACAGTGGAGATGGAGGAGGCAGATGGAGGCAGGGCAGCAACGCTGAGGAGTTGTGACCTTACCCAGTGAAGGTTGCCCAGGACCCCAGGGGCAGCTGAGACTAGGATCAGGGTCTTCTCAGTCCCAGATTAGCACCTAATTCAGCAAAACAAACTCCCTCCGAAAAATGATGCTTTGGATTTTTTTCGGAATATTTAAACATTTTATTGCCAGAGATCTCTGCTTTATCCATATAATAAACTCAGGGTTAGTGTCTGTTTCCAGACAGCCATCTATTTTCTGTGCTGATACTAAGCTCCTTCTCAGTTTAACTTCTTTCTCAAGGGAATGAGGGGCTGCAGAGCCCAGCCAAGGGATGAAGTTTATTGCCTTGAAGACACACCATGTGCCAGGTTTGGAGCTCTGCTGGTGCTGCAGCCCAGTCAGGGGTGAGCAATTCTTGTTTCTCCCAGCTGTGACTGAAGCACAGAGTGTCCCACAGTGGGAGCACCCTCGTGTGCAGGCATCCTGTCCCTGCCCTGCCAGCTACAAAGCCTAGGAAAGCTTTGTAAGCTTCACCCCTCTCCAACCTGTGGGATTCCATGGAAAGCTGCTTGGCAGTCTGCCTGCACACACGCCAGGCTAAATGCTGCTGTGGGTGCCAGAATGAGGAGGAGCCACAAGCTGCCAGGCCAATTTCCAGTGACCCATCTCCTCCTGCCCTCTGTCCCTCCTGGTGTGCAGAGCCACAGGCTCGAGGCTGGCACCAGAACAGGATGAGTATCCAAGGGAAAATCTTCCCTTAAATGTATGTGTGTGGTAGCACTTTTGTATGAGGGATGGTTTAAATCTAATTTAGTTCAAATTTTATTGTTCATCTAAGCAAGTAGTATTTTGGCTTATTTAGGTGGCTTATATCATTACCCGTAAAAATTCTGTAATTGCTTTTACTTCCCAGAAATGTGGTCGTGATCTTCTTAAGGAGAAACTGTGGTCATTAATCTTTAAGATTAATAATTTTATCCACTCATCTGAATTCGAGAACTTTTAATAGTTCCCAGCCACAAAATAACAGGAGATACTTCATGGGAATTCCCTCTAACTCCATTTCATCCATTTTTCTACCACAAAGGCAATATCAAAGGTATTTCAGTTCTCACATCCAAATAGTTGTCAGTGTTTTAAATCCTCCAGATGAAGGCTGTGTTGTAGCCTGCCTTATTTGCCCTTTTCCCACCTAGGGAGATAGGTGCTACCAGTCTGGATGACTTCCCCAAGGCTGTAAGGAGCATATCTTAATGCAGAGATGTAGCAATAACGTTCAGATCCTGGAGCAGCCTGGCATTTTATCCCTGCCCTTTGGTGCTTGTGTTTTGGGTTTTACAACCAGAGATGCTCCAAGTCAGTTGGCTCTTGCTTAGACATATATTTCATTGTTAGAATATTATTATTGTTTTCAAGGCAGAGCTAGCTACCTCTCTTCTCTACTGAAATGTATTTAGAGTCTTGTAGAATGTGTGGTTTCTGTGGATGGCCTTGTCTTGAAGAAATAAGTGGCCACCATTAAAAGAAATTAATTAGTTCATGCTTGCTGAAAACCACTTTGGAGAAGATAAAGGAAAAACTTTGTGAAGCACCTTTCTTCTTGTGAAGTAAACAAAATGAGGCATAAAGCAGTACAGGACCTTATATAAAGGATTATTTTTGTGTGGAGAAGGAATATACATAAAAATTACTATGACTGCTACAATAATTTTTCAGATTTACAAAAAAATCTCATTCAAAACTAAAGGGAACTAACTGACATTTTCCAGAAAATTCTTACCTAAACATTGCAGTCTGAGAGTACATCAGTGAGAGAACAGCCTATGTGAGGTTTTTGCACACTCTTTCAGGGGATTTTAGAATCATAGAATGTCCTGAGTTGTAAGGGACCCACAAGGATCATTGAAATAAAAGGAAAAAAAAAAAATCACGTATAGCCCCCAAACACCACAGATTTAGTTGCCACAAATTTGAAGACGAGCAGGCCCCAAATCTAGGGAAGAGATCTGACCTGTGCTTTTGTGGCATAATAATGTGCAAAGCTGGTGGTTGTTGATCCTGTGGTGGTTGAATTAACCCCGCTGAAGTGCAGGGGTTTTTCCCCACAGCTGCCTGCCCCAGCCCAGGGAGCTGCTGGAGCTTCCTGGGGGGGTTTTGCTCAGTGCTGCTGTCCTGGGCAGCCTCCAGTGCCTTCCTGCAGTGTTCAGCAGCAGCCAGCACATCCCCTGGCCTTTCCCTACACGGGCACCTGGACTGGCAGCCCTGCGGAGCCTCCAGCACTTGTGTTTGCTCTGTGCCCTGTGGCTGCCCTGGCCCTGGGTATCCCTTGCTGCTCCCTGGTTCTCTCCCATCACATCTCTCTGATGTGCTGCAGCTCATGCAATGTTGTCTGCAAGCCTGACAGGGAACACCCCAGTGTTTGCTGATGCTGCAGAGTGTTGGCAGCAGCTCAGGTGCTCCTGAAGGGCTGTGCTGGTCAGAAGCCCAGCTGGGCAATGCCCATCAGTGCTCGGGCAGTGGCAGCCCCAGAGCTATGAATTACTGCAGTGCAAATGTGCTAAGCTCAGCTGATGGCACAGCACAGATTTCATCTTTGGAATGATTTCCCCTGAGCTGCAGAGATCACCTCCTTCCATCTCATTCGCTTTTCTTTTGTATTTTATGTAGGGGAACACAGTTTGGAGAAATATCCTATCTCTGGTTATTACCAGGAATTGCAGCTGGCTTCCTGTGTGATGGGAAGGGGTGTGAGGAGAAGGATGCCTGGACTTGCACAGGCACAGCTAGTTGAGTTCATTCCTGTAACTCCTTCACTCCCAGACCAGTACAGAGCCAGCTGAAATTAATTTGTGCTGCAAGCAATAACTAACAGCACAAGAACACCTCTGTGGAGAGACAGCCCAGTGCTTTACTGGGAATAAGAAGCTCCAGATTGACATGGCAAATGCATCTTCCAACTGTTGTCATCTGCAGCACTAAAGATTTTGGATGTGCTTTGAGGAAATCCCCCTTCCATGCCTGCTTTCTGGATGCAGGCAGCAGGGTAGGAACTCTTTGGGTACCATCTGTTGATGGTTGCTGGGAGCTGCAATGATGAGGGTCACAGTGGAGGAGAGGGATCAGCTGAAGGTTAGAGATGTGGAAACATGGATTTCTCAGGGGTGCAAGCCCTCACTCCACCTAGAAAAGTATTGTTTCCAGATGATGCCTTGTACCAGTTTTCTCTGCCTTTTTGTATAGGAGTTTGGTTTTGGAAGGAGGCAAAATAGTTCCTTGACTGAAAAATGGTGTGGTTCAGAATGATTGCTTGGGAAGAGCCTGAAGTTTAGACTTTCCCCATTGTTTCTATCAGCTGGTGTCAATGTCACGGAGACCTCCTGAAGGAGACCTCTAGCAAATACAGATTAACTGGGTTTTGTTTGGTTTTAGATTTTGTATGCGAAAAACTTTCATGAAGTTGAGAAACACCTGTAGCCTAATATTTTAATATTAAACTATTGGTCAAATTCTGCCCTCATCTCCTCAGAAAAGCACCTTTAACTGAGCTATCCTGTACCCCACTACAGCCCCTTTGCAGAGATCTTGCAACTGGTGTCACCATTTCTTGAGCACAGAGAGTAAGCTGAGCCTTGTTTGTCTGTCAGTGAGAGACAGGAACACACTGCATGTTATGTTCCTCTGGTGCATAAATGCTCAAACAAGGAAAAAGCAGCTTTACTTATTATTTGAATTGCAAAACCAGCCAGTACCAGGGTGCCTTGTTCCAACATCAGGCAGGCAGCAGTCCCTGTATGAGGGCAGCTTTGCAGAGCTGTGGGTCAGTTGGGGGGGTGTGTGTATTAGTTGTCTGTCCTAAGAAATTCTTAAATACAGTCAGGGTTTAAATGCCCAGGAAGGCCTGTCCTCCATAGCTGGGTGTTTGTATCCAGGATTTTGGCTCCTTTCTCTTTTTCAAGGCTGGAGCATCTCTCTTGTTTAGACTGCAGCAGTGGCTCAGATGCTGAAGCCTGCTTTCATCTGACACCTATGCTTTCTGCTATCCCAGAAATACAGGGGATCTAAATATGGGTTAAAACAGTCTCTCATCCAACATTTTATTATGTTTACACCTAGGGTTTGGATTAATTTAAAATCGATTTAAATGTGACTTACAGATCTGTTGTGCTATTATTCAAGGTAATGAAACCAGCAAGATGCAGATCTCCTGTGCCAGCCCCCAAAATGATTCAATACTTGCCTCCTTTGTGGGTGGTTTTAAATGGAAGGATTATGTATTTGGCTGGTGGGGTGCCTTGCTGTGAAGTGTGTGCAGGCAGATATTTAGGCCATATCTGCAAAGGCTGAAGCTGTGAGCTGCAGCAAATGAGATTTCTTTTTAATTTTTTTTTTTACTGGTGTGTAGACCGTGAGGAGACTCTTCAGTGCTCTGTAGATAACATAATCCTTGTCTTCATGAGTTCTTTGGTCAAGTACTCAGCTGGATGCAGGAGGAAGAGGAGCAGTGCATCTTTAGAGAGAGGGGACAGTGGATGAGGGAAATCCTACTGTAATCCAGGGAAAGTGGTTCATCTTGCAGTGAAAAAGACAAGAGCCTTTGCCACTTAGTGCCTGCCACCACTTGCTAAAATAATTATTTTGATTTATAAATGAGATTCAAAGTAATTCATGTATGACTTTAGTGTCTTTATTTAAAAGCATGAAAAGGACTCTTCAGAGAATGTAATTTCATTTTGTGCTTGCACGCTGCTGAGCACGGTGCAGTCCTAACAAACAGCCAGGCTCCTGGGTGCAATCTCAGCCTTACTAACAGGAATTCAGAAAAGCAGAACTGAATAGCAGCTCCTTCCCAAGGCATCATGCTCCCTCCTCTGTAA
This sequence comes from Irena cyanogastra, assembly GCA_013397155.1. Taxonomy (NCBI): domain Eukaryota; kingdom Metazoa; phylum Chordata; class Aves; order Passeriformes; family Irenidae; genus Irena; species Irena cyanogastra. The sequence continues at coordinate 375,831 of VWZV01002814.1, read as the reverse complement.
AGTGCCAGTCTAACCTGACCTCACCAGGATGAACAAAGCTCCATTGTCTGGAACCAAGAGGTTCCTCAGCTTTTTCAGTCACCACCTGCAGCATAAAGCTGGGCCTTGTGGTATAATCTGTAGACCAGCAGCCCTGAGCTATTTCAGAAGCTGGGGAAGTTTTTGCCATTTGAGCAAAGAACATCTTGGCTTGAAGCCAGATTATGTTAATTCTCATCCCAAATAGTTTCCTCTGCATGGCCATTTTTGTGCTGTGACAAGCAGAGGCAGTGCTGCAGTGTTGACAGGCAGCATCACCAGAGCAGCCAGCTCTGGAAGGGGACCCTGCCCTCTCTTCTAGGCTGCACCTGATGGAGGGGACAAAGCCTCAGGGCTGTCATCACTGATCTCCCTGGCTGTGCTGTATTGCAGTGGGACTTGCCTGGAGTTTAGTTTCATGAAAATAAGATGAAATAAATACTCTGCTTTTGGGGCCCTTTAGCAATCACTGAAGCTCAGCATGGAGCTGGGGAACTTTCTCTGGGGTACCAGGAGCCCTGGACTTTGTGGCTTGTACAAACTCAAATACAGAGTCTATCTAAGAAGATTGTTTTTTCTGAAAAATACCACATTTTCTTTCCCAGATTGCTTCTAAAGTCAGTTTTCTGATTTTGCTTCAAACAATCTGATTCTTGCATTAAAGGCTTTTGGGACCTTTTGTTTTTAATGAAGGACAGAAAAATTGGTATTTCTTGTTGTTGCTGCTTTTCCCCTCTGCTCTAAAAACAGCAACATTTTGAGCTAGCTCTGCTTTTTTCTGTCACTGGGATCTATGTTTCAAGTGTATGAGATAAGAGTGGCAAGCGAAGTATGGGTTATAGCAATTGCTCTCCTCAGGCCAATTCTGTCCTGCAGGAATCAGGAGGAGCTGAAAGGCCAGCAGTGTGTTTATTTTGAGATTACACTGATATTATATCAGTGCCCAGCATGCCCATCTAATATTGCCACACAGGCTTGGTGAGTTCTTGCCTGGAAATTGTATTAATACAGGAAATGAGAGATGGAACTATCCTCTTGACCCTGACAATAGGAGTTAACTTCATGAGTCAAGGGGACTGGTGCCAGGTTAAGACCAGTGGCTGGGATATGTGAAGATGGTGCATTCTATACTGAGGGGCTGAAAAGTGGAGCCTTCACTCCTTTTGCCCTGCAGAAAGTCATTGGGAACTTCTGTGGCTTTGTAAATGCTTATTTAAAACCAGTGAAGTATGTGTTTCAGACTGATGGCAAAACTCTGGGATGCTCCTCTCCCTTGGGCTACTCCTACCTGAGTGTAATAAAACTCTCCTACAGACAAGTGCCCAAAACCCTACTATAACTGGTCTTCCTTAAAATTATTTCAGCAGTAGCAAAGCTGTGGAATTGGATGGCTTTGCTAAATCAGTGTGAATGAGAATGTGATATGAATAGTGTTATCAGTGAAGTGCTCTCACCGCGGTACACCACATTTATTTATTTTCTGGTCCAAGATGTGCAAACTTGAAGAAAATCTTTTTCCTGTCAAAATGTCTCCAAAGTCTTACATAGGGTTCCCAGCTAATGACTTCCTCTGGAACACAGCAAAGTCCTGGGTGTGTGGTTGTGACAAAAACATTTGCAATCTGTGAAGAAAAGCATTAATAAATATTTAAGCCTTTTTGTCCTATTTTATTTTCATTCTATAAAAGCAAATACATGTTATGCTTAAAAACCTCAGTAATTCTAGCTCTCTGATCTGAAATGAAAGAGAAGAATAGTATTAAAAAACCCTTAAGCCTGTGTTTGTACCAGTTTCTAAAAGACTGTGTCGACAACTGCATTAAAAATTATGAGCTTTTCCAGAAGATTAAGATGTTTTCAGAAATAAATACTCAAACCAGCTGGCAAAGTAATTTCAATGTTTGCCCAGTCATTTAATTTGTTAGTAAAATTGGGAATGAGCTGATGGCAAAACTGGGCAGACATTACCAGTAGGTTTGGGGCTTTTCTGCAAGAAGTCTGTTTCGTCCTGAAGCAGGCCCCTCAGTGGTGGCAAGCTGTGTCTCCTTCCTGCCTGCTCTTAATGGCATTGTTATCCCTAAAAGAAGCAGTCGTGCTTGGAAAACCCATCTGTTTTAATCCACAAAGCCGTGCTGTAGATAAATGCAGGAGTGTGGAAGAAGAGCTGGAAGCAGCTGCTCTCAGGAACATCTCTCATTGTCCACCAGAGAGGCTTTGTCATCCTTCTGCCACAGCAGCTCCTGCCTGGCACCTCAGATCTGCTGAGGGAGGAGAGTGCCTGCCTTTGCCAGTGCTGGAACTTGGGCTAAAGTCACTTAGCAGAGAGAAATGGCTGCTCTACCAAACCTCAGAGTGAGGCTGGATTTTAGTCATGAACTCTGTGTTTACTGATTGAGATGTTTGAACCTCATTTTTTTTTTTCTTCATAATATCTGCGGGTTCATAATGTCCTGCTCTGTCACCTGGACACATGATGGCACTTTCTTCTATATTTCTTCATTCTTAAGGACTTCCAAATACAGCTCTGGTTTCAGGAGAAGAGATAGCAGGATTTCAATCTCTGTCCTTCCACCTGGTTGACTTTGCATTCCTTGAAATGTTTGTCCAAATCCAAGAAAATATTTATTTGCTGCCTCTTCCCAGAGGTAAAACTTGCTGCTCCCATCTTTATAAAGTAGAGAGCCTGTCTGGGTGGAGAGGGATGCAGATGCTCAGGGTCTACCTTGCAGTCCCACTGTAAGCATGGAGCCTCTGTGCTGGGCCCTTCTTCATCTGTCAGAAGTCAGAGAACCCTCAAAGACAAGTCAAACTATCTCCTGCAATGTCTCTGTATGGCTGTAGCTCACTGATGTGTCCCTGGACAAGCTCCAGAAATGGCCCAGGGGAATCACCTGGGTCAGGGCAGGAACAGATTGAGAGCAGGGCTGGGGGGTGCTGGTGGGTGGGAGGCAGGGCATGACCCAGCCCTGTCCTGGGCTGCATCCAACGTGGAGTGGGAGCAGGGGAGGGAGGGAGAGGATTCTGCCCCAGTGCTCTGCTCTGCTGAGACCTCACCTGCAGTGCTGAGTCCAGCTCTGGGGGCCCCAACAAAACAAGGACAGGAACCTGTGGGAGTGAGTCCAGTGGAGGGCACCAAGATGGTCAGAGGGATGGAGCACCTCTCCTGTGAGACATGGCTGGGAGAATTTAGATTGTTCAGCCTGGAGAAGGAAAGGCTTCAGGGTGACTTAATTGTGGCCTTTGAGTACCTGAAGGGAGCTGACAAGGAAGATGAGAGGAGGCTTCACGAGGTGTGTAATGACAGGGCAAGGAGCAATGGCTTTACACTGAGAGTAGGTTTAGGTTAGATATCAGATGTTCTTGACTGTGAGGGTGCTGAGGCCCTGGCACAGGTTGCCTGGAGAAGATGTGGATGCCCCATCCCTGGAAGTGTTTAAGGCCAGGGTGGGCAGGGGTTGGAGCAACCTGATCATGGGAAGGTGTCCCATGGCCAGGAGGTTAGAACTAGATGATATTTATGGTCCCTTCCAAGCCAAGCCCTTGTGTGATTCTGTGACTGACCTACTCGCTTCCTTCCCCTGCAGGGCACTTGTACTTGGGTGTTCTGGCATCACTGATATATGTGGCCAGCTGTTATTTTCTCTAAAATTTGTATGAAATCAATATGTCCTGACATGAAAACAAATGCCATTCTGCTGCTGTGGAAAGGCACAATTTATCTTTTGAGGAGAGCTGTCTGCCAATAGCATCTTAATACCCAGAAGAGGTCACCAGGACTGGGATGATTGAAATTTTCACTTTCAAATGCATGACTTTTTTTTTTTTTTCCTCCCTGCTGTTAAGCAAAAACATTTCAAGTGAGCCTTGTAAATTTTTGCCAGCCTGAGGCGATCAGCTTCTTTAAAGGGTATTTCTTATTTTAAAATACCATAAAATAGAAATAAGTGCACAGGGAGATACACAGCCCACCCACTACTGATGTATGTCTTTATGGCATAGGCATACATTATATATGGTCCTATGCATCTGCCAACTGCTCAGCTTAAAAGACTCTCAGGCTTTCCTTTCTAAATCAATTTTTGTGCAGAGAATTATAAACATGTTGTTGAGATATGCAAATAAAAGAAATTTGCCAATTAACTTAGAGCAAAGCAGAGCCTCAAAGCAAGAGACAAAAGGATGCAATTCTGGGTCTTGCTTTTAACACTTAATACTTTGCAACTTCCAGAGCTGAAATACATCTTGTAAGAGAAATTCCCCAGCAGTTTAGTCCCTTCTTAAAATTTCACGAGTCTTGCCAATCAGAATCCCAGTGCCAAGGTAACTTGTTTCCTACGGATTCAGGATGCTAAGTAAAGGATACACCTACACAAGCAATGATGCAATGCTTACTGATTTAGGCATGTGCAGCAGGCCAAATTGGCTGCCTGTCTGTCCCTCCTGAGGAAGCTCACCACCTCACAGGCATCCTGGGCTGCACACAGGACCGTGTGTTAGGATGGTTCTGTAAGTGCTCTTTTAAACATTCCCAGTCACCTGCAGTTCCCTGGCTTGCTAAGAGCCACCTGGTGAGGCTGGAAGGAGTGCCCCTGTTTGCTAAATCCTCTGTCAAACTTAGAGTTTCCTTTCACTTTCACTGGGATTAGTCAGTACTTTGGCCCTGCCTAAGTGGCACTGAGCAAACCCCCAGACTAAAACATCTACCTGCCTTTATCCTTCTCCCCTTTCCAGCTGACAATAAACATCTGCAACAAATAATCCAGGGCAGCTGGAAGGAGTTTGGCTGTCACCACCCAGGCACTATTTGTGGTTAGAGCATGGTGGCCACGGGCCCTGGTGCGAGGGATCAAAGGAAGCCACCAGTTAATTGATGTCATCCCTGCCTGTGGCTGAACCCTCAGTCCTGGTGCCTGTTAGGGAGGAGTGGGAGGTGGCAAAGAGCAATAGGCTGTAAATAGACCTGGAGGAAGAGCTGCAATACCTAAACTCAAACATTAACAATGTTAGGATTAATTATGGGAACAAATTCATTTGTGTGGTTTAGAAGAAATTCCAGTGGGGGATTCTGCTGGATGCAGTTGTAAGTTACAGACAAAAGCTGTGATTTAAACCCATATTTATTGTCTTTAATAAAACCAAATTTTTAGTAATGCTGGGAGCTTGAAATGTGAGAAAACCTCCTGTGTTTTTTTATGCTTTAATTCAGAAATACAGCTTTCATCCTAAGAATGCCCGTGTATTATTCTTTGCATTCCAGGAATGCATGGTTTGTGGGAGATGAAATGAGTTTTCCAAAATCAGGAACTCTTGGACTCTTCTTTCCCCTTTGTTTTGGTAGGCTATTGAACATTATCTGGTTTCCTTTAAATCCCCAGTTCTCCCAAAACTTGGGCAATAATTTGTTCTTACACCATGTCTGTAGAAATTAGGCCTTCTGTTCCAGGCTGCCAGATTGCCTATAAGAGAAAGCCCAGCAGGCACTGAACTGGGTGTTAGGCAGGCATGGAAAAATATAAATTCAGTGTCAACTCCAGTTGGTTTCATGCTAGTCATGAGATTTCATGTCATACCTCCCCCTGGAAAGTGCACAGAGCAGCCTTGGAGCACAGCAGAAGTGTCAATTGCTTTGTGTTCTCGTGCACATGCTGCAATTAATATGTCATCATCTGTAATGGACTTGGTAAAACAGTGAAATTTGTCAGATGGGAAACTGGGGAAAGTGGTTTTCATTATTTTTAGTTTCTCCTTGCTTTATCATCTTGCTAAAGGAAACTGAATCAGACAAAACCTCAGCAAAGTGCACCAGTAAGCAGAAAAGAAGTGGTTAAGAAATTTAAGCTGTTGACAGAGTTATCATTTATAAGTTTGTTTGTCACTTTGAGGGCTTTGACTGTCTGCTGTGTCCCACAGTTAATTCTACTAGTGTTATAGGGCAAAGAATTGGATATAAGCCTTACACAAAAGATGTTTCCTCTTCACGTGCTGTGTCCATCCTGCAGGGTGGGAGGCCTGGCTGGGTCTGCAGTGCATGGTCCTGAGCACAAAAATGCCTTTTTCTTTGCAGTCCATCTCAAACCTGGTGCTAGGGGTTCCTAATGAGTTCAGCTATCTTTGAATCAAGCTCTAAATCTCAAAAAACCTTTATGCCAAAATTTCAGAGGTGAGCTCTGGAATAAGTAGATTTGGAATAATAGATCAGGTCAGCAGATACAGCAGTGGGGCTCACAGGCTCTGGTTTTGCACATGAGAGAAGGCAATTGCCCGTTTCTGGTCCGGTTTGGATTTCAGGAGTGTGCTTCTCCCCTGCCCCTTCTGGCTGTGTTGCACTGCAGTCATGTGGAATGAAGCAGTTTTGTCAGTGGTCATCTCAGTCAGTGTGTCACATGCAGCATTCTCTGCACTAAACTTTTATGTATATTTTTCCTTCGTTATCAGTGGAACACATGGATTCCTGCTGGGTTGTGGGAACAGTAACCCTACTGGTTTTTGTTTCCTATGTAGTATCCATGTTTAAAAAGAACTTATTCAAAGAACATGATTATGTGCAGCATTTTCATGCTTGACAGCAAAGACAGAAATGGGCATTTCATCCTTTACGAGTTTGATTTTATTTTTTTTTATCTGATGGTAGGTGCTGCTGCATTTTTAGTCTATATTTATCTATGGATCACAGCTTAGCCCACTGAAACTGGGCTATTTGCCATCACTGCATCTTGTGCAAAGCATGTTCCAAAGCAGTCAGCTTATCCCCACCTTGTCTTCCCTCTGCCTGCCCCAACGCCCTGAAATAATTCATTTGGCATGTTACCAGACATACACCTGGACTTCTTCATGAACTTGCCACATCTGTCCTCATGGTGGAAGAACTGGTATCTTAGCCACTGAACGCTGTTGATATGTGGTTTTTTCGGTGTGTTGCATCAGTACTTCAAATGCTTCAGTGCCCAGCCATAAATAAATGCCTTTCCAAGTGAGATATACTTAGAGGAGGATTTCTCCTCCCTTTTTTTGCTGATGCATCTTGTTTGTGCATGTGCCATACTGCAATGGTGATCTTTTCCTACTGCAATCATTGCCTATCATAAATCTTTGTTTAAAATTAATAATTTGCAATAAACTCAATATTCTCAAGATGGACTTTACTGTTTTATGTAGAGCCCATTGCCACAACATCTGGGTATTTCCAACAGCTGAAGGAATTTATCTGCAGAGTGTTCTAAAGGGGATAGAAACATCCTTATTCTTTAGTTGAAACCAAATTTCATCCTGAGAGCTGGGAGATTTGGGGTCTGTTCTGATATTCTCTCTGGCTACAACTTCTTGATTTTCTCTTTTGAAATAATGGTCTGGAAATTATTTATTCATCAATCCCTTGTTAGGGCCAAGCCTACCTGCTCTCAATGCCTTTTTCTATTTCATCTTATCACGAACAATCTGGCACTTGTAGGAGAGAAGTTCAGTGAATGACAGTTGTACTTTTTGTGCAGCACTGATTGAGAGAGATTATTTCTACTGAGGTAGGAATTATTCTGACAGTCTCATTACTGTCAACTAAAAATTAATGCAGTCCTGAAACTGCAAGTCTTAGTCTGGAGTGTCTAGTAATTGTTGCCCAGATGGAAAGGATGCCTCCATGACTGCAAGAGAAACCTTCATCAGGGATAAAATGACTAAACCAAAGTAACTACAGTGCTCAAAACTTGACACTGTCCTCTGAAAACAACATGATCTGCTCTGCTCAGGCACTGTTTCCCTTTGCAAAGAAACTTAAAAGAGAAAGGCAGCATGGGTCAGTTAGACATTTTTAGAAGAAATATTCCAAATTTCATTCTTAGCGTACAATGCATGTATCTACAAAATGGTATATGAATTGCAGCCTATGTATGAGAAACTATTTTTTAGACAAATAATTGATAGATAAAAGGTAATTTGGACCACTTTTTATCCTTCAACTTTTCACTTTTTTTAGGAAGGACAGCTGGGTCTTTTCTGGGTTTAGTAAAATTCTCAGTAACATAAATGACGATGGCACTTTCCTTAATTATTACTAGTGCTGAGCATGAGACAGACTGCTGAGTGACTGGTTCTCTGTGAAGGAGTACTCCGCTGTATATAACGAGTATAGACACACACACACACACCTTGAATAGATTAACTCCCTTCAGACTCTGTATATGTGAGAGAAGAGCAAAGAGTTTAGAAAGGTTACAGAGATTATTGACTTTCATGCTTCAGTTGAAACTGAAACTTATTCTGCCTGAGTTGTTCCAGCAGCCCATTTACAAGAAAGTTTCTGTGCATTCACTGAAATATTTTATTTCCTCTCTTTCCTATATGAAAACCTTCCTTTTCCCATTCTTCACACTCAGAAATTCTAGGAATGCAGATTTATGTGGTTTTCCAGTACCTTTTCTCTATTTCTAGCATGCTAATTAAATCTGCGTAGGGTCCATCTTTTAAACTCTTTGGTGTATTTAAGAATTAGATAAACTCTGACTAGTTTCAATGACTTCAGGAACTGATATGTCACCCAGGGGTTTGTATCATCCCAGACAGCTTCTCTGCATGCTACGGGCTCTGGCTGGTAGTGCTCTTGATCTTTTAATTTCCTTTTCCTATTCTGAGCATGCTGCTTCCAAAAGTGACAAATATGACAAAATGGTGACACTTTCAATTTGTTGGTACCCATGCCCTCAGGCAGGACATGTTGTATCTCTGGGGGGAAACTGGGACTCTAGGAATCCAGAACAGAGTGGAATAGGATTGAATTATAGATGAGATGCTATTTGACTTCCTCAAAAGTCCTAAATCTAGGGCTGCAGACCACACAACTAGCAGCATGTCTCATGAAAGCTGCCCTTGCACCTCCTGGTTCATGCTGGGATCTCAGCCCCTGTTCATAGGATTCTGTCAAGGCATCTTTTTCTGCATTGACTCTGCACACCCATTCTGTGAACCCTTTCAAGAACATCTCTCTCTATCCGAGCTACATCTTCCAGCCCTCAGCATCATCCTTCCCAGTCCCCAGGAAGGCAAAGCTCACAGCATGAGAACTGCACAACAGCTTAACAGGCACCAGAAGCACAGAGGCCACAAACCAATGCAAGCAGCACTAGTTGGTGGTTTGAGAGCCAATTTGGGGACAGATAGGTAATAAGCTGGGGTGTAATGAAGCTCCAAGAACTCTTCGAGGTGTTTACCAAGGCTATCTGCTGCCTCTTCTATGTGTTTGTCCCTGAATCTGTCCCCATGAAATTGCAAATGCAAAAACAAACCAGGCTATTCGAACTCACTGTACGTGCGTTAAAAACAAATCACCCCGTCCCACCTCGGGAAGGTAATTGGCAAACCCAGAGTGCATGAAATAGCTGCAAAGCTGAGAGCAAAGGAAGGAGTGATGAAAATATCAGTCTCCAACCTGTGTGTTAGTGATGCGTTCTGGGCCATAAATACCAATTACTGGGCCACCAGCTGCAAGTCAGCCTTATAGTTCGGGGCTGAAATGCCCCCTTTTCCCTCCCTTAGTGACAAAAAATGAAGAAATAAAATTAAATAGGTTAAAGAATAAAATATCTCCTGGACCTCCAAGAACTTGAATTTTTGCTTATTTTTGCACTGGTGAACTACACGAGTAACCTTGGTAGAAATGACACTTGCCAGAAACTCTTTAATTACATCCATAAACCAGCCTTGTTCAATTGTCTCTGTTGTGCTGTTGTTCTGGTCTTTGTTCTACAAGGTCTTCTTTCTGCAAGATTCTGGTCTAGTGTCATGTCCGAGAGGAGGTAGAAGAGTTGTGTGCAAGGATGAAAACTGAGAGTAATGTTCTTCCATAATACAATATGAAAAGAATGTAATGGATATCTGTTCTTGTGGGGTTTGGCCTCTGCTTCTCCCTGGACCCAGAACAACAGCAGAGTATCTGTTGCCTCTGGAGCAAAAACATTTCCTTCTCACAAAGGGGCAGGCAGCACATATGCTTCAAAATCCCTGTAAAAGTAGGAGGAGGTTCCTTTCTAGCCCATTAGGCAGTGTATCTACAGAGTCTCCCCTAACACAGTATTTTCAGTATGAAACTGATGCTTATTAGTCTTGCACAAAGCTCTTTCAGGTTGAAGATGGTGTGAACATGACCCCAGCACATAAAGTAAAAACATTGTTCTAAAGGAAAAAGCAAAAAATCTGTAGCTTCTCCCTGTGATCTTGCTATAAATAATTACTTAGTTGGGCACGTCAGCTTTTGTGCATTCTGAATTTGGATTCCAATGTTCGATCAAACTTTGTAATTGCTGGTAAAAGATGTTTGCATATACAGCAAGTAAAGATGGGGTTAATTCAAAATGCTGCAGTGTTAAGCTAAGTGGCAGCAGTATATAATCAACTCTGTTTGATTTTAAATCTCATCAACAAATGGTCAACAAACAGGGTTTATTGGCAGGCTAATAAACTGTGTCCCTCACTGATTGAAAAGCCTTCACAGCCTCAGCTCCTCTGCAGTCCTCTGTGGCTTTTTACCCTGATGCCAGGACAGTCCCTGCATTTTTATAGGAGCTTGTTTAGCTCCTCTTGCCCTGCTCCAAAAGCTGTTACTAACCTGGAAGCTTGCTCACCTTCCCCTTTTGTTTTTGCATAATTTGGCAGTGATGCAATGTCAAGGTTTGCATTGCTGTGTTTGACTCCTTTAGGAAAGAGAAGGTGTCAGGCCGTCGACAGCTTTCTTTCAGGTCTTGTCTCTTTTATGCCACCTCCAAGGTCAAGAGGGAGCATTAATCCTGGGTGGGCCTACCCTGGCTTGCTGCTTTGTGCAGCTGTGACATCAGATCTTGCACTGCTGAACTGGATGGGAGCAGGATTTGGCTGGAGCTCTGTGATGTGGCTCTGCCTGCTGGATCCGAATGCCAAGGAGCAATGACTCTCAATCCTGTCTCTTTTCAAGAGTGGTGAACTGCTGTTTAACCACTTAAATAGCTTTGCTTTGACTTTTTTCTAAGACTCTTCTACCAATGTCAAACTAAGTTTAGAGCATCACAGGTTTTCCAGAACTGTGTGCTGAGCTCGTGGCTTCCAGACTAAGCCACAGAACTCTGTAATGTTTGAAGAGGTTTGGTGAGAGGGCCCTGAAGAGATGCAGGGTGAAACTCTGCCCTCAGACGTGTGTGTTGAGCTTGGTAATACTTGCCAACCTAACGAGCTGCATTTTAGTGGGTAAGGAGCTCAGTACCCATATTATTCATTGGTAGAAGGAGGAGGACTTGTTTCCTTGGCAAAAACTGCTGGTGAAAGCCCAGAGGATGGTTTTCTCTCTTGTTTATTTAGTGAATAAATACAGTTCACCTGCAGAAGCTTTCTGTCAAGATCTGATATGTTTTGGAAGTTAACATTCACTCCTAAGAATCTCAAATCTGGACAGTGGAAAAAAGAGAGAAATTTTACTGGAAAAGAAAATCTGCATCAGGCAGAGTAGGTGTATGCATAATCTAGTTTTTGCTTCAAGTTCATGTATCCTGTTGGCTTTCTTGCTGGGAAAATCACAGGGGGAAATAAGGTACAGGTAACTTTCCTGTAGTGACAATGCAGAGATTACCCATTGCTGAAGGTGAGTGACCCATCCTTAGAGGTGGGTTGGACAACAAATTGGTACTTCTGAGAGACTCCTGTGTCTTTCTCAAACTGAAGGTAAAATCAAGCATTAATGCAAAATGTTACTGCAATCCTGATTGTACTAATAGGATCTTTAATGTGGATGATTAGGTAAAACATCTTATAGGGTACAGTGTACTTAAAATGTTCTCAGGAGCAGACATGGTCCATTGTGTTTTATAAAACCAGGAAACTTTAAACATTTTTTTATTATTCTCCATAATATGGAGCATTTAAACTGTCTCATTTTTCCCCATAATCTTCGCTCTGCTAGCTTAAAAATATTTCTAGCAAGCAGAAGTATGCATGAATGAAATAGTCAGGAATTATCTTTCCAGTGTTCATAAAAATACAAATGCAAAAATAAAAACTCGTAATGCAGAAGTGTACGGTTTTCTTGCCAGCCTTCATCTCTGTCTTCTCCCTGTGTGTCTGTGGGCTTGGAGAATGCAGATTTTGTTTCCTGATCGAAGCTAGTATGAGTGGGGATGACAAGGCTCATCAGTCCAGTGCTCCTGATAGGCCCCCCCTGTCAGCAGCAGTTCTTCAGAGTGAGCTTCTGACTTACTGCCAGGGGAGAGGAGAGAGTGTGGGCTCTGCTGGCCTTGGCGTGGGTGGCTGCTGCTCTGCCCTGCTGAAATGCCTTGCTGGTCAGTGCCTACATGAAGCTTAAAACCTTGGAGCTGAGAAAATCCTAAGATGTTTATCCCCTCCATGTCAGTTCAGGCACTTCAGTTACCAGAGGGATGGGATGAGCAGTTTGTCTTTCCAGCAGTGGATGAGAAACAAAGACTGGAGTTAATTTCCCTTTTTGTTTGTGTGTTTAGATTTGCTATTTATTTGTAATCCCATTTCTTCTCTACAGTATCTATGCCTCATTTCCCCATCTCAGCAGCCTCAGTAATTCCTCCTACCTACTCCATGGGGGTCTTATGAGTGCTAACACTGATAATGCACTGCGTGATTCATTGATGAACACAGATGTGTATTTATGTGTCAGATACCATTAGTGCTATTTTTCTTTTAAATAATGTTTCTCAGTCTATGAACGCTAATGAACACAACTTTATAGATCATCTGCCAGGTGCCACAGCAATCCTTAATGTAAAGCTAATGTTTTTTCATATTAATTTAAACAGCCTAACAATGAGATGTCATGGAAAAAATTAAGGATGCCATCATGTTCAGAGGCTAAATGTATGTAGAATATGCAATAGTAAGTATGAATGCATTTTTTAATCTCAAATTGCATGTTCATTACCAAACTATAGCCTCAAACTTTATTCAGATTCCTAACAACAAAGGCACAGAGATGTACTTTCAGCCTTAACAAAAGTGGAGGGAGGTTTTGCCTAGATTAGCTGAGTGTTTCATGTTCAGACAGTGCTGGGTCACAGCTACTGTTTGATTATTGACATGAATTGAAAATAAAGTGGCGTTTTCTAGTTGTGAGTGTGAAAAGAGTTATTACCTGAAGCTGCCCAAGAATCAGTAGCTATTCAAACTCCTTTGAGCATGTTCAGTTACTAAAACAATCCAGCACACGTGGACTCATGGTCATGGCAGCAGTGTAATCACTCTCTGAGAGATCTTTTTGGAGAGGAGTGAAGGGAGGATTTTATAGCATGCTGCCATTTGAAGTGACATTTTACTTTGTCTACTCAACCTCCTTTGCAGAAAGTAGTCAAATGTTTCTGACAGATGAAAGGTACCACTGTGTGGGTGTCGGGGGTAGGAGTTCAGATCCAGTAACTTGTTCAGGTAAATGGGTGTCGTTCCTCCCTCCAGAAGCAGTTTCTTCTGTTCAGTAACCTAAACTTAAAAATGCATGTGGAAATTGGACCCTGCCTTGTGATTTGGGGTAAAGAAAAGCACAGATTAACAAAGAAATAGCCTCTTCCAGAAACAACTTATTGTGTTTTAAAAATTATTTTTACAGTTCATTAGAAGCGAAATGCTTTTTTGAAAAAAAAAAAATCAGTCTAAAGAAATAAATCTAAAATATATAGAAAATATGTACCTAGGAGGAATTGAAAACAAATATATTCTTTATTACCCTGGCCCGTTGTCAAGAACAGGGCAGTCTATTCAGTCTACTGCAGAGTGCCAGGCAAACAGCCTTGTTTGGGGCTTTTGAAGGACTAAAGCATCACTTAATGCTTTTCCCATTACCTACAACAGCTTAGAATCTCTATTTCTGTATTATTTCTCTTAGGTTGGCAGTGAAACTCTGAGACTTCAGTGGGAGATATCAGATAAAGCCAGATGTGCCTGATGTAAATCAGCACACAAAGCAGTATTTGCATGTATCGATTCCAAGTATTTTTGTTAGAAAATGCACTGGAGTAATTTTCTTACTAAGATCCTGTTCTTTTTGTTGTATTTTACTTCATTTTTCTTTTATTTTAGTGCATTTTATTTTGCTGGGTTGTGAGTATAACTTCTATTGATTCTGTTTATTTATTTAAATTTTTCTTCTGCTTCAGGCTGGCTTTGTTCTTCTCTACATTTCTTTTTAATTGTTTGAAATAATTTAAATTCAGGTTCAATGCTGTTATTCAGCTTCTATTCACTGCATTATGATCTTTTATGTGTGCAACCTATACATGTCTTATTTAGATAGTGGTGTGAATAAAGGAGATTTTAAAGGCACTCAGCAATTTCTTAGCAGCTGCTAAAAGTGAGCATTGCTTCTGCTCTGAATTCCTTCTGTTTCAAAGTAATCCTGGCTCTGCAGATGTATTCACAGATAAAGGTTCCAGTCAGATTGACCATTTCATCTCTCTGAAGTGATGTACCAGCTATCACTTTTCATGAAGCTTTTTCCTTTTTTATTTTTAAACTGGCTAAGCTTTTCCTATCTTTTTTTTCCCTGATGGAAACATAAACATAGTTAAAGCGGCTCAGAATAATTTGATCATGGAGGAATTCTGGCATGTAGCTAAATCCAAATCTGGACAGAGGGTGTTGCTTTGCTGCCAGTGATGAGGTGTTTGTGTTGGCAGAGGTGGATTACTTAACAGCAATGGCTTGTTTGGCTGCTGACGTGCAGAGTGTGACAAGTTGATGTACGTTCTTGTTATGGTGGAAAGCACTCTGGTGCTCCAGGGGCTGACCAGCAGAAAATTGTATCCAGGAACAAATAATAGCAGATCTTTTGTTTACTCACATGGGACAGCCCTGGTGACAGAAGCAGGTGACTTTTCCACAGCAGAAGATTGACCAAGCCACAGGGACCTGCTGGCCACACCTTCTTTGTCCACAGCAAATGCAGGGTAACGTGATGCACATCAATTACAACCAGGCCCACTGATATCACTGACAATCAGCTGGGATTCAGAGGGTTTTGCCAACCTGACATATCCTGTTTGTGTGTCTCAATCCACAGCAAAAACATTTACACCTGGCTAACTTCTAGAACGACACACAGCTGATGATGTTGTAGACCTGCTGTCTCTAAAGGCAAATGGGGTCATCTTTTACAGTCCCTGGAGGTTTTCACTAAGGTGACAGGCAGTGAATGGAGCTGCCCAATGTATTAGTTGGTCTCTGAGCCATGTACAGAAGTGGTCAGCGTAGGTGCCAAGAGCGGGAGGCATCACAGCTCCTGATAGTTATCACTTGATAGATATCTGAGCTCTGCTAGTTAATGTCTGGAGAAGTGTAAGAATGTGGAAGGAGCATAACAGTTGTGCCTGTGGCTTTCTCTCTGGGAAATCACTTGCTTAAATTTTCTCTAAAGACATAGAGACATAGAAGTGGAATAAAACCTAGAGAAGAATGTACCCTCTAATTCACTCATCCCCTAGGAAGGTGCAGCTCAAGTCACAAGATTTTAATCCTTCCCACTGGATTAATTTATGGTGCAAGCACTAAGGTATGAGGGATTTAGAAGGGCTGGGCCTTAATGCGGATTTCTGCTCCTGGGTTACATGAGTTTAGTGTATTAACAGCCCCAAGTCTGCAACCCTTGTGCAAGTATAAATCTGTGTATGGATTCACCACTCTGGGGACGGAAGGGGAGCTACTTCCACACACAGAGTCTTGTCCTGAAGCTCCTGTGTTGAGAAAATAAACCCCAAGGTATTGCAGAAGTACGAAGGGCTGTGCTCTTTGTTGCACTACTTGAGAAATTGCTGAACACTGGGAGTTGAGCTCTCAGGATCTTCAGCTGTGAGAAACCAAAGCAAAGGCTGATCCCTTCCTCTCCCAATGCCACTGTTACAGTACCTCAAGGCCCTCTGACTTCCCTGACACACTGAAGCATCCTTTCTGCCCTGTCAAGGTGACAGCATCATTACTCCTAACAGATTCACTTCCTATAAGATATTCAAAGGATATCCAGTTCATTCAAATGTACCAAATTTAAATGTATCTTAATTTATGACTGTGTTCTAATCACCAGAAGATGATGAATATAATTAAAGATAATGAATGGTCCCATTAGTCTTTTGCTTGCTGTGATAATTCCTTCAGACAGACACTTCCTTTGTCTGTGTGGTGTGGAAAGATGCCTTAGCAAGGGAAACTTCTGTTGCAGCAGATTCTTACCCTGGAGCTTAAGAGTTTTATTTAATAGCTAGTTTGGGAGCAAAGAAGAGAGAAGGAGCAGACCTCTATGCTGAATTATGTGCAAGTAATTGCTGAGGGTGGAGGTAGAAAGAGCTGATCATACCTATCAAATTTTGTGTCCCCCTTATGGAAATCTTGGAGTTCCCCCACCATATGCTGCTATTTGCACCTCATGCTTTCTCAGCTTTATATATCTTGCTGGAAAGATTGCTGGCAGCTTTATAATACTCACTATCCTTCCTTTACCTTCCAGGCATTCCAGACTTGCTCAAGATTATGCAATCCATTTATTTGGCACAGGGGTTTTCCATCTCTCATCTAGTTAATGAATAACCCTGACACTGTGATGCCTTTATGCTGCAGCAGCATTGCAGGCTCCCCTTGACAGGGCTGCAGAGCTGAAGCAGGACTGCTGAGACTATTCCTGCTCAGTGGTTGCATTACACATGCAAAATGTGTGCCCTGATCTGCCCCCCTCACTGCCACGTGAGGAAGGCAAAAGGCAAAATGCAAACCAAGGTGTTTTGTTTGGTGGGGAATGGTGAGGTGGTGAAAGCAGGCATAAAGCTGAAGTTTAATTTTGGGGGAAATTGTTCAGTGCTGAATTGAAAGTTGTTTCCCAGTGTGATCTGCAAGTTTCATGATTCTGCTCTGTTTGTCATGACCCACATAATTAATGAAAACCTGGAATGCTCTGGAAGGACTCCCTTGAAGGAAGAGGATGGCAGCAGAGCCTCAGGAATCCCCACAGGCTTTGCATCCCTCTGGCAGCAGTTTTCCTAGTTCACCAGGACTGCAGTGAGGAGCTGTCACTTTTGCCCTGGAGCACTTTTTGGGGCTGTGTTGAACCTCTGGAGAGGTTTTCCACCCTCTGTGCCTTCTTCATAAGATTTTCACTCAGGCTGGGCTTTAAGTTTGTATGGACACTGACACTGTAAGGACTGCCACTAAAGGCCTTTCAATGTTTGCCAGCTGCTCAGGAATTCAGGCTTGCCTTGCCTGACCAGCATGCACAGCCATGGGGAAGGCTGAGCACTGTGTCTGCCCTTCCTCACCCCTGTCAGGCTTTTGGAATTCATGTACTGGGCTGCACACCTCTTCCAAAACAGTCATGAGAGAGACACACTCTGAGGGCTGCATTTGCTCTGAGACCAGAGAATTTCTGCACCAAATAGGAACCACTCTTGGCCAAAGAGCAGGAGATGCTCCTAATCCCTCTCTTTTGACACAATCCCTCTGAGCTGTGCTCAGCAGATGTTTGAGTTAAACCTGTCAGCTGTGGCAATCTGATGCTTCAAATCTGTTTTGAGACCCAGCAGGAAAACCTAATATCTCTGGATGAGGGGATATCAAGCTTGTTCTCCTTGCTCAGAGATTATCAGATGTGCCAGGAAACTCAGAACTTCAGTAATATGACTCACAGCTTTTGATCTGGCAATTTCGTGTTGTCAATGTACGTGCACAGATGTCTGCTTAATATTATAAAAATATGCAGGAGATCTCTGTTCCTCAGGTCCCACTAAAATCCCACCCTTAAGTCCTGTTAACATCAAAAAAGCAGGGTTGAGCCTGCAGCAGGTGACAGTAACTGACTTAACAACGCAGGTTAAATTCTCCAGAAAAAGCTGGAATTTCATGTACTGAGGTTTTGTCCCTCCTGTTCTTCAAGGGGGAGTTTTGAATGCAAATATCTTAAATTTTTTTTTTCAAATATTATACTCATCACAGACTGTTATTGTAGTGTACCACAGATCCAAGTCTAGAGGCTGGTGGGAACACTACATCCACTGCTGAGGGAAGCTACAGGTGTGTGAGCCTGGGGGAAAGGTGGAAATGAATAGCAGGGAGACATGAAGGGGGTAGAAGCAGAAAAGAGCAACTTAATAGTGATCAGGGTAACACCTGCTTAGAGCCACAAGTTGTCTTGAGCTTGCCTTCTACAGCTCTTGTTGAATATCTGCTTATATTTTTGAGATATAGGGATCTTGACTAACAGTTGAGTTTTCCGAGGAACTAAACTCTTTGTGAAATTAGTTCTTGCTGAATAACTTCACTACAAAATAAAGGGAAGGGTCTTTTTTCCAAGTGACAAATCATTTTGGTTTTATTTTTAAAGAGAAAGGAGATAGTTTAGGCAATTTTTAAAATAAATTTTAAAAACATGTTTCAGCATGAACTGAGGAAAAAAAGGAATATATTTTTTAAAATCTCTAAAAAAAATTACCATCAAAACGCAATTTACAACAAGCTGGCAGTAAGAATATGCAGCGAGTCGAAGGGGGATGGAGTGGGTGCTGGGTTTGCTCGTGTGCGTTCCTGCCGGCAGAGCTGGAGTCGCTCGGAGTCACTCGCCACAGCTGCTGGTGGCTCTGGGGAGCGGAGTAGGGCTTGCGAGCAAATTTCCCCGAAACGCAAGAACGAGCGCTTCCTCGAGGAATCGCTCCCCGGGGAACTGTCAGCTCCATGTGCTCCTCGAGCAGGGCTGCAGTCGCTGCCGGAGCTTTTCCCTGTCTCTGCAGTCGGTGCCGGGAGCGGGGCCCTGCTGGCAGCGCCGTGTCCCCTTCCCGGGGCGCGCCCGCCGCTCTCCAGCCACCCCGACACTTGATTAATGCCTCGGCTGTGGAGTGACAGTTCTGTTCCACGCCTTCATCCATCATCCCTGCACCATTTCCTGGGGGCCTCGGGACCCTGACAAATTGTCATATAACCTAGCGGGGACTTGCTGTTCCTCCAGTTGTCTGTCTGAGTAAGTGTCCTGGTTTTTTCAGAAGTTGCGGGAGGGAGAAAAAGAAAGGGCTGGAAAATGGCTTAGATGCCTACCTTAGGAAAAGGAGATTGGTGTGATTCAGGAAGGTAGCTAATTCACCTTATAAAACTTCTATCCCAGCCATGTCCCCAGGAAAGTTGCAAAATCCAGTCCCTGGCTCCCCGTGGATGGGGATGGTTTGAGGTGATGTTTTGCAGAACTGTGGCGGGGCTAGGAGGCAGGTGAGAAATTAATCCTGTTTTGGAACCCAGCCCTTCCTCCAGACTTGTATGGGCCAAAAAAGTTTGTGTTCCGTGCCTCAGTTTCCCGTTGTGGGATGGATGGCGGTGATGGAGAGCAGGGAGTCTCCACTGCAGGAGAAGTGACCTGGGGGTCCGATCTCTGCTGTGTGGGGCTGGCTGTGGGCCCCTCGGCGCCACTCGGGCTCTCGTTGGCCTGTCTCTGCAGAAGGACAAGCTGCTGTTTAGGTCTGGCACTGGTTTTTTACACTTGACACACAGGAGGAGCTCCCCGATACCCTTCACATGTCACCCTGCGATGGCGCTCGGAGTCGCTGCTCCTGCCTGGAGGAAGGCGAGATGAAATGCAGTGGAGAGGCATTTATCGTTTGCCTCCTGGGCAGGGATGTGGCTGCTTGTTCCGCCGCCTTTGTTCTGAAGGAGGGAGGACCAGGAGGAGGGAACGGGGTGACATTAGCGACGGGTCCCTGCCTGCTGCCCGCGAGGGACAATTTACCCGAGGATAAAGGTGTCTTCTCTTCCCTGTGTCTTGCACGGCCGTGGTTCCCTCTGTGGCAGGATCGGCCCAGGCACAGCACAGGTTTGTGCCGCCGAGCAGCACCAAGCCCAGGACCCGGCAGGCTCGGGTGAGGAGCTGCTCCCAGAGCTCTGCTGGCTCCTGAACGTGGCAGCACATCAGCTTTTACCCACCGAGAATCCTGCTCACAGCCCCAGAGCTGTAGATCTCTGTGTCAGGAGAACAGGGATTGCTTTTCAATACCTGGAAAAGATTACGTTTGCTCTGATTTACAGCTGCAACCACAAAAGTACCTCCCATACAAACAGTTCAGCTTGTGTTGAAGAAGGAATCAGTGTATGTTCACAGATGGGTGAAAACAAAAGTGTTCTTGGCAGGTACAGCTTCAAATAGATGAGGGAGCAGCTGCTCAGAGCCGTGGAGAGACCTTGTGCAGCAGGGGAAGGACTGGAGTGCACTCAACTGTCCACACCCTGGGCAGTTGAAGCTGCTGCCTCTGTGATGTCAAATGAAGTTAAAAAGCCAGATAAAAAGGTTCACAGCAGCTATGGGGTGGTCTTGAAACTATGATAATAGCATGCCAGAGCAATGGAGGACTGAGGAGTCCACAGGAACAGAATACTTTAAAAATCCTTGTTTTGTTGACAGCTTATTGTCCAAATAGACTCGAGCATAAACTGTAATAAAATATAAGGTTAAATAATAGCTTGGTGGTAGCTGATAGGATGAAAATATAACCTAGAGTTACCTTAGGTGATTATAATACTGAAACTC
Organism: Irena cyanogastra; assembly: GCA_013397155.1. Classification (NCBI taxonomy): domain Eukaryota; kingdom Metazoa; phylum Chordata; class Aves; order Passeriformes; family Irenidae; genus Irena; species Irena cyanogastra. The sequence goes on along the minus strand of VWZV01002814.1, from coordinate 355,304 downwards.
ACACCCCCAGGAAAATTTCTGGGTGCAAATTGTAGTGTAATGAACTGGACCAAGACCACCACACCTGCATTAAGAATTTTGTCACAGAAATGCCCATGACCCATCACTTCTTCTTGCATTGTGCTTTCTCTGTTAGCTTTTTGTGTAATACACTGTACATGTCTCCTAGAAGGTCTGCCAGTGATGTTAGGTGCCTCACATCCTGTTCTACAAAATGATATTAGAAACCCCAAACATCTTAACTCTGTGTTGACTGGCCCTTGCAGACTAGGTGAAAGACCTCTGCTTTAGGAACAGCATTGGGGTGTTTACAGCTACGTGCAAGGGGTACATAGAATATCCACGACTTAATCACTGAGTCCAGTTTGGGACAGATTCAATGGAACAGGAGTGTTTTATGTAAGGCAGTTCTGTTGTAGATGTGTTTCAAACTTCTGTACAGGATTTTAAAACTGATTTTGGAAACTGGCAGGTTTATGCCGCCTTCTGCTTGGAGATGCCTTGTGATCACAGACCTGGAATAGGTCTGCAGGGAGACATGAATTTAGTAGATCAAGCATTTTTAATCTTTCTCAGGGTGTTGTATGATGGCAAGGATATATGTAAGAACCAGCCTTATGTGAGGTAGAAACCACCTAGGCAGGTTTCCCTTGGGAAAGTCTGGCTCTCTGGGAGGTTTTCTGATCCGGGATTTGCTCAGGGGTATTCCTGGAACAACAGGAGAAAGAGTCTCTTTTATGTTTACATTCCCAGGGTTGTTCAAGAGTTCAGCTGCAGGGGCAGGGAGCTCTCTCCCAGCAGGGTGGATGGAGAGGGGCAATTCAGTGTGGGTTTGGTGGGCTGTGCCTGCAGGCATTGCCACCTGGGTGAAGCCAGACTCCAGCTGCCATTAGGAAGCCTTAGATTCCATCATATTGTACGGACTTATTTGGTTCAGTTCTGAGCTGTAAAACCCTGAAGTGAGCCAGTGCAGGCCTGTGCCACCTCCAGGAGCTGCTGGTGCTTGTGCCTCCCATGCAGGGAGTGGTGTCACTGCCAGCTGAGGGAGATTTGTGTGAGAGGAAGGGAGTCTGAGCTACATCACCTCTGAGTCCCACCTGAGTGTTGTTCAGACAGGGAGACCTCCCACCTGGAGAAAGGTGCATCATGAATAAAGAAGAAAAAAATCAAGCGGCCTTTTTTTTTTTTTAATGGTCTAGACAACAGATCAGATTTCTTTGCAAAGCTTATACCATCCTCTGGCATCTATCTGGGAACTCTTCGAGGGAGACAAACCCTAGAAGGGGATGGACTGAGAAAATTTAAAAAATAAACTCTGGGTGACTCTATTTGAGCTCTTTTTTGGAGCAGCTTTGCCTTACTTTAGCCAGCTCCTCTGCACTGCCTGACTGCTGCATCTCTGGGTCATGCAGCTCTGCCAGGACCAGTCTGAGCCAAATCCTTTCCAGAGCATGGAATTTTTTTTCCCTAATGGCACAGATTGCTACTTCTGACTGCAAATCCAAGCTGGGTATTTTCTCTAAGCTGAGGAACTGCCTCTCCAATCACCCTGATGGGGATGGACGTGGTTGCTTCTTCCTCATCAGCCTACAGTTGCCTTCAAAGGAGAGCCTCGGGGGTGGCAACGCTAGCACCACCTCCAGTCACTCCACACCTTCCTCTACTCACTCCTGAGTCATCTTTTTTAATGTGGGCAGCACATCCAAAAATGACCGTGGGGTGGGAAAGTTTCCTTACTGGGACATCAGATGGAGCAAATCCCATCTTCCCAATACATAGGTTTGCTTTGGGATACATCCAGCATGGTCCTCACATTTTATTAGTGAAAGTGTCAACAACACTGCAGGTAACAGCTGGAGAAGAAGAGAGCAATTTGATTCTTTCACAAAAAAACTTTTGACCTTTTCTCAGCCAGTTTCCTACATTCTCTTTTTGCTTTAATAACAAGGGTGACATTTTGAGGCCTTTGGAACTCCTCCAGTCTCTGTCTGCACTTTCTTATTTCAACTATTTTCTGAAATAAATGAAAGCTCTAGAGCCAGCTGCATGTCTGAGGGGGGGTGTCAGCTGCACACCAGAGCAGAGCTGGGAGATTTGCAGTCTGTTGGAACAGGGACCAACCACCTTCATTTAAAAATAAATCTGGGAATATAAATCTGCTCATTGGGTTGTGGAGATTTCTTGTCTTTATTTTAAGAAAATGCAGGAATATCCTTCTTTCTGCTGCCTTTGTGTATTATAATGGGATTCTCTAGAGCACATGCTCTACCCATTCACTCCTGGAATCACTGGGGAAATAAGCAAACATCTGTTGACGTGGGAAGTGAAAGCTCCAAGAAAGCTCTTTCCCTCTGCAGGAAAGGTCACTCATGCTCTGTGCTCCTTTAGCCAGGCCTAGGACTGACAAACATTGTTGCTGGGTTTGTTGTTGTCATTTCTGTTTGTGTTTTGAACTCAAAGGTCAAATTTTATTTAAATAACTCATGGTCACTTGTAATCAAAGCTAATGAGCAAGTAAATAATTCAATAATTAAAAAAAAAAAAACAACAAACCTCTGCCAATAAGTCACTTTGCATTTGTCCAGCCAGGGATGATATTGCAAATCTAAACAAAACAACTCAAAACACGTGTGCAAGCACACTGAGTGGGACTCGCATGGGAGCAGACACCATCTGGAACCACAGTTGTTCCCACAGCCAGAAGAGGCAGAAAGATGCTATCAAACAGGAGAGGTGCACAAGTGAACCATGGGAAGTTCCTTGGGCAGTGTGGAGGTGGCTTCTGAGCTGTTCTGTCTTGTGACCAACCTCTGCCCTTTGCTCTCTGTGCTGCACGAGTTTTGTTCCAGCTCACAGGGGCTGGTCTCTCCTGTGTGCAGGCGCTGGCAAGGGGACAGTGCTCCTTGTGCCAGAGGTGCAAACCCAAGGCCAGGGCTTTCTTGTATGGCTTACCAGCAGGGTGGATGTCTCAGCCTTGAACTCACCCAGGGACACCTCTAGTGCTTGGCTTCTGGGAGTGATTCCACGTGCTGGCAGCAAAGGCAGGGCACAGTGCCACGGGTGGGTCTGTGGCTGGACTCTGGGCTGGCAGGAAGCATCTGGTGAGCTGGCAATGGAAACCTGCCCTGAGTCTGAGGGCACTTTTCATATCCAGCCACCACATGGCACAAAAGGCAGTCGTGCAGCTTCAGTGAATGGTTGCACACAGCAGCCATTAACAAAGGCATTTAATGTGCACAAAATGCAAAAGGACAGCAATTCCAGGCTGTGTTTGTTGTCTTTGTAGCTGTTCCAAAGACTCCTAATCTCAGAGCCTCCTGGTTTATTTTGGAGTCTAGCTTTTTGGGTCTGTTACCATCCCTGACTAGCTCTTGTCTGAGTTGCAGCCTGTATAGTTTTGGCTTCCATGTGCCCTGTCTGCAACCACCGCTACTGAAAGAAAATGAGGTGGGAGCATCATTACACAGAGAGCCTTGGTGGAAAAATACTGTACTTAAATAACTTGAGAGCATTTTCACCACTTACTTAGAAAATGCTTAGAGGAGTGACAGCATATGCTGTTCTGTCATTAAAACAAAAGCTGTATTTCAAAAGCTCTTTTCCCCTAAGGATATTATGCAGATATTGGCAGTCTAACGGGAATGCAGAGTGGAAGAAGAGCTGAACAGAGTAGCTGCCACCAAGAGAGGTGGGGGCAGGTGACAGGAATACAGATTTCAGTGGGATGCATTCAAGGAGGAAGATGGCAATGTAATTTGCCAAAAGCCTCGTGGAGACAGTTAATAAGCACAGGGAAAACTCCCCTTGCTGCAGAAGTAAATCATCACAGAGCAAGAGGAGGGGTACCGAAATCCTTTTTGGCGGGGGATACTGGAGAGTGCTTTGATGTGGCTCTTCTTTGCCAGAAACCTCCCACCTTCTTACTGGATTTGGATTTTGCTGGCTGACTGGAGCAGGTTGCTGCCTCCTGTGTATCTCCTGCTCTCAAGGGAAAAGAGGAGGGAGCATATGGGCAGAGCAGTCCCAAAGGCAGATCCTGAGGCAGAGCCAAGAGTAAGCTCTGAGCTGATCCTTGTACAGAAATTCAAGCTGGAGGACAGAGTAGAGTTTGAACATTGTGACTGCACTGACACAATTCATGCAGCATGGAAAACACTTTTCCCCAGGAAGTTTTATGAAATATTTCCTAAAACAGAATTTTGAAAACCCAGTGCAGCTTAGTCCACTACAGTCCTGTGAGCTGGACAGTTCCAGTTCAGACTATACATCCACAGAGAGGAAACTTCTTCATCTTTATCTGGATTTGGATGGAACACATGATTAGCTTCATAATCCCCACCAACCAGACTTAATGGAATACTTTGTATGAGTTATATCTTGCCATATTCAGGTTTTCTCTGACATAATTCTATTTTAGGTGCGACAAGATAAGAAAGGCTTTGAAGTTGACCTTACCTTGGTTCTCACAAAAGGCATAGTGAATAGAATGTACAATCATTCCATGTTTAGCAAGTAGCTGATGGCATTATTTTCCAGTTTCCAGGTTGCAGATGATTCCAAATTCTTGTGACATGGGGATGGATTGAGCCACCAGGGCAGCCATCACTGACATGGAGCAGTGTCCTGGGGCTGCCAGGACAGTCAATCTCTGCTTTCTGTCATTTTTCATGCATGATTTATATGGTGCAGGGGCCTTTGGAAATACCATTTCTGAACTGCAACTGAAAAAAAGAAATGAGAGTTTTGACAATTTGTGTTTTATACTGGTGTTAAAAACCAGGCAGTGCTGTGCTACATTTCTGGGAACGGGGGCTTTTCTAATAATCACCTATGCTTTGCTGAAAGCTACAAAAAGCCTTGTTGAGATGTTCATTTCTTAGAAGATTTGCAGAGCCAAACCTGGCTGAGGACTCTAGCCTGGCTTGCAAAATTTAAAATAAGTAATCATTTTCTGAGGACATCGTGATGGTAGACTTGTGTTAATTCAGGTCTAAGGGACCACTGCACCCCTGGGCAGCCAGAACTGACCTGCAACAAATTGTTCCCTCAGGAGGACAGTGTAGGTCACCTCCCTTTGCCTCTGCATTTTTTCTTGCCTTCCCTGTAGGTGAGATTTTTCAGCTTAGCACTGACAGTGTGCATGTGCATTGGGATGGTTAATAAGTACCACAAAGCTTGTCTGCTCTGGACTAATTTGGATGGCTGGGTAAAAGCTGCACTGGATTAAACAGAGCATCTATAGGGATGCTAAGTGTGGAAAGCAGCACTGATGGCACAGGCCAAGGGGCTCATATGCCACAAGAGTGAGGATGTCCCCAGCTACTCCAAGCAAAAGCTTTGGCAGAGCTGAGATTGCAAAAACTGCTGTAAAGGAGGCAAGCAGGAGGAAATACGAGTTTAAGAAAAGCTTAAAAAAATATTGTTCCCAGTAGTACAATTGTTGAATAGAAAGGGAAAAAGTGTTTTTGTTTTGCAGGCTTGTTGCTGAATGTGGCTTTTCAACTTCTCCTGTTTTTGAGATGTTTTGATCAGTAATGGTGTGTGTAAGTAATTAAAAAACCCAAAAAAGCTAAAACTTTAAGTCCACCCTGTTTGTTCTCATTTTGCTTTGCATGTCCAAACAGAACTGAATGGTAAATTAGCCAGGAAAGTTGGAAAGTGCTCTGTGATATCTGAAGAAACACTTTCACAGCTGCAATTTAGAATATTCCCAATATATTTCACACATACACACACACACACACACACCCCAGCATTCCTGCTGGGCAGTAAATGAGGGTAACATTACAGACCTACAGAACATTCCCAGCTTTTTGCCAGGTGAAAAGACAGTTGAAAAGTCTGTTAAATTTAAAACCAGTGGTGTATTTTTCCCCTTCCAGAAGATGTCTAATTAATTCCTGTTTTCTATATTTGAAGTAAAATGAACATGAGAAAGGCCTGTGCAAGTTCAAGTAAACCAAGGGTGTGGTCCCCACTGACTTGCCACCTGTGTTCATGTCATCCTTCTCCCAGAGGAATCAGGAGCTCAGAGCTTCTGGACTGTGCAGAAACCAAGACCATTTCCTTACTCTTTCCTCAGGGAATTCCTTTTCTTACCACATCTGCATCCCTGCAGCTTTCCTAATTCAGAAGTTTCTCTCTTTGCGGCTGATTCCTCTCTCAAACCCTTCCCCTCTAAACTTTTAAGTGTGTTTGCATCTTGAAGTCGCTGTTGTTTTTAAATTTAATCATAAAGGGGTGGAGAAAGGGGGAAGAGAGTGAAAAATGTGTTAAATGAAGAAGAAAATCAATTTTGCATTTGCCACATCTCAGCAAACACTCACCTAGCCCTGCCCCTCCCCTGCCTGTCAGTGCCAGGCACTGTGGCTTGATCCCTCCTGCATCTTTTTCAAGCTGGTTGCATCAGGAACGGGTTGCTTTTCGATGCTCTTGACCTTTGAGTGAGGATTGCTGTCCTTGAGGCATAAGGCAATTTAAAAACTCTCCTCTCTGCACTTCACAGAAACTCAGTGAGGTTTGTGGCAGCTCACACAGCAGCATCCCTTCTCATCGCGGGTGGCACTGCCGCTGCCACCTGCTGCTGCTGCTGGTGCAGTGAGGGCATGGAGAGCCCCTGCCCTCCTCCCCAGCCTGCTGTGGCCAGGCAGGGCTGCTCCAGCACAGGGGAGGGGAAAAGGCACCACTGATGCTGCTCTGCTTGTTCCAGGACGCCAGGAAAAAGAGCCTGATAAAGGAGAGCAGGGGCTGTGTTTTGGATCCCAGCACCCACAAAGGGTTTCTCCTCCGTGTTCTTGCTCTTAGCCTTTCATCTTTATTCTCACTAAAATTGCTCCTTCTCCCTGCTCTCCAGGCTCCTCTCAGGAAATGCTGGAGGAGGTGTGTGATGTTGGGAGCTGCAAATGCTTTCAGGTTAGATCAGAGTTGTCAAAGAGCTTTTATTCTGCAGGAATAAGGTGTTTTGAGAGGTGGCTTCTCTCAAATCCAAATCAGGTACCTGGCCAGGTCTGTGTGGTTCTGCCTGTGGGCTCTGGTTTCCTTCCATGGAGCCCTACATCTGACACAGGGAATGTTTGCCAGACAGGAGAATATATTCAGGTGGAAAGTAGTTCCACATTTCAGGGGTGCTTTTTGTGTCTCAGCAGGCTGTGCAGCATGAGGTTCCCAAGGAATAGGCCAAGCAGTACAGCCCAAGAGTCACAACCATCTAAACCCACATCCAAACTTTTGTCAGTGTCTACCCACTGGAACAAAAATATGAGAAAACTTCCATTCTGGAAGGAAAAAAAAAATGTAGTTTCTAAAAAGATTTTTTGCTTCACTTAAAAGTCTAAAATGTTCTTCAAAAAATGGGAGGTGTCTTCTTAATAAATTCTATGACTAATATTGTCAAAATGCCCTAGAAAACGTCCCTATCTCATTCTAAGAACTTTGCTGTAATGTGAGAGTTAAATTAAATAAATAACAATAATATTGATTCCTCCTCCAGCTCTGGCATGAATTAGGTGTTCAGCCTAGATGGCTGGAGTAGACATACAGCCACAGATGTCTTTGTTTCTAATATTAGTTAGCTTGTTTAATCTGACTTGTCCGCATTATCAACAGCTATTCATGTGTGTTACATGGCTTGAAATTACCCTGCAAGCCTCAGTTTTCATCAGAGAGCTCAAAAAACAGCAGCACAAAGGATCTCTCTGGTTTTTATTCTTCTGCCAAACCTCGATTCCAAAGTACCAGGGTACTTAAGCAATTCCTGCTGGAGTTCCTGTTTGTAGCTGGGTTGTTTGGCTGGTGCACAGCTGTAAATGAGGCTAGGAGAAATACTTCATCAAGATGGCTTGGTTCAAAGCCATCTCCTCAATAGAAGATGATTGTTATACTTGGGCCCAGTGCCTAGAGGAGACAGTCTTACATAAGCAAATAAATATTGTATCTGCTTTCCATCGGGGCAGAATGGACATTGAATGCAAAACTTTGTAGAGCATGAATAAAACTTTGTGTTAGGAATGTCTTGGGGCACTTGAAAGCTTTGTCTTAATGTCCTGCAAAATTGTAAGAAATTGGCTCCTTTTAAAGTTCTGAAATTCAGGCTGAAAGTCTAATCTAGGATTATTCTTGTAACATAAGAACATCTCTGGAATTCCACGCCAAGACAGGCTCGGGAGTGTTAGAGTCAGGTTTGAATACAGCAAGATGCTGTAAGAGACTGATGGCAAAGAGAAAGCATCTGGAAATCAAGAGATATTTCAGAGGGCATCATCTCTAGGTTTTCAGTCTCTCCAGCAGCCTCTGACCCAGCTCTGAGACAGGCAGAGCCACAGGTGAGGCAGAGATCACATTCTCTGAGGCATTTCTTACACACTAACATCTTGGAACTTCTCTAACATTTTATCCCAACCAAGAATACCATTGGTATCAAAGAAATCCAAGGTCAGACTGGATGGTAAAAATGGTTGTTTCTATCATCTATTTCAAAGAAAGGATCAACCACTTTTGCAACGTGGCCTGACCTGCAAAACAAAGGCAGAGGAAACCTTATCATTATTTATACCTTCCTCAAATTTATAACTTTAAACCAAAAGTAAGCTCATGTTTGAACTAGACTGGCTTTCTTTATAAAGCTGTGCAGCTCCCACTTGCAGCTCCCCAGGTGTTCTGTTCCCATGGTTATTTACCTGAACTCCTGAACATCTGCATCTCATTTCAGTATGCTTTTTTCTTTCTTCAGTGACAGCAACTGTGATTTTGTTATTTCTTTGACTTCTGATCATGCAGCTCAGCATGTCTCACCACAAATCTAGCTCACCTGAGTATTCAGCAGAATGAAATAGCCCATGGTCACACATTCTCCTTGATAAAATTTGCTGTTAGGTGGCTATTTTATGAGATACTCCTTAGTAAGGCATCAGTGCAGAGTAAATTGGGGGATGTAAAGTGTTGGCTTGTTTTGCAGGATGCTGGCACTGCAGTTTTTAATGTCACCAGTGCTCATTGTAGCTGTTATTCCCCCTGCCCCAGGTTACTGCTGCCCTTGTGCTCTGCCTTCAGATCAAGGAGCGAATGCCTTGGTGGTGTTCAGCCAAATAAACCCACGTGCCTCTGTGATTTAAGGAGAGCATTTTTATTTACTTCCCTTTCAAAGCAGATAGATGGGGATTATCCTCCCAGCATCTAAACTATCTCCTCTGACAGCTCCTTGCATCAAAACCTCCTGGGTGACAATCTGGGGAGAAACCCCCCTTGGCAGGGGTGCCTGTGGGGTAAGAGAGGCAGGGCTGGCTGCTGGGGCTTGTGCTGGGGGTCCCAGTGGGTGCTGCTGGTGGTGCTGGGGAGCTGGCTGGGACCTGGAGGTGCCTGTGCCCTGCCTCCCCAGGCTCTCTGCTCCACCTGCTCTTCTGCAGACTGTCTGCCCCAAAGTGCCCCCTGTTTCTGGCTCCCCTGGGCTGTAGTGAGCAGTTTTCACAAGAATAACTACAGGCAGTTACTCCACTGGTGTTTGCTGTGGTGGAGGCTTTAAGAGGAGATTTGCAGAAAAGCCTTCTGGGGCTCTCCAGTCCTTGCTCTAAGGAGTACTTTAATTTATTCAAAGACAAGAAATAACCACTTCAGCTGTTGTTTCCCATTCAAAGGTCAGCCTTCAAATACCAAATCCTTGGTACAGACTTCTCACTAACAAGCTGCAAGGCTGTCATTATTCTTATAAAGAAATAAACCAATAATTTTGTACAGAGTGTCTGAGAGGATGGTATTATATACACAGACACTTTCTGAACTGGAAAAGGGTATGTTCTGCCTTTCAAATTCTTTCTGATTTATTCAATTGCCCATACAGATAATAAATAATCCCATAAATAGAGTGATTCTAAAGGAAGAAGTTTTATAACTGTTTTGAGTAATATCTGTAATCATGAAGAGAAACCCTCACTGTGTAGGACCAGCAGTGGCACTATAAAATGAACCATATAAATTGCTCTGAAAATACTAATTGCAGCCTGATGAAGTTTGCTGCATCTCTCTGATGTTTCTATGATGTGATGACAAGCCACCTACTCGATTTACATGAGCTCACTTCAAGAAAGCAATTGACTGTTAGAGAAGGATCATTATTTAAATGAGTTCTTTTTAAAAAATTAAGTCAAGACAGGAAATTGCCAGAAAGTGTAAGTGAAAAACAGAGAAGTTCAGGTAAACTTCATCACCAGATGGACAGTGATCTGCATCTCTTAAATGCTTATCTCCCCATGGCATGGGCTGGGATGGACCAGAACTGCTCAGGAGCAGACACAACAACATTGGCTGATCAGAGGAATGATCTTCTGGTTTGAGAAGTATCTTTATAAAACTATTCACTGGTTATGTCCCATTATGTCCCGTTTGGGAACTGTTCATATATGTGATTATCCATTCTGTTACAGTATTCAACTCTATTTAACTGTAGTCCTAAATTAAAGCAAAAGATTAAAGCAATGTTCTCAATTAAACTATTGAATCTTCTAAGAAAATTAGATTAAACTATTTTTTCTGTGAGTCATAAACTGACCTTTCATTCTTGTTGTTCTGGAAAGATACAAGCTCCAGATATTCACACACTTACAAATGCTGAAATATATTTAAAAAAAAAAAGTAATTATTTACTTAGGTGATATTAAAAAAATAGTCTGACAACTTTTGTTGTTCTTCTAAGCACTGCCATGTAACCCCTTTAAGTGTAACCCACCTGAGTCACATCAAATGAAAATAATTTAGAGATGTCAAGCAAGCAGACCCTTGTCAAAGGGTAATGGTATCCTGCTGCTGCCTGAATACATAGTATTTATCAGAAATAAGTATCAAAGGGAAGTGAAGGAGAAACATAAGGCAGAAGTATTGAAAAGGATCATTGCTCTTGTGGCACAGTTACCTCGTGTTTACAAGGGGGACATGCAGGAGGAACCTGAGGTGTCTGTGCCATTGGTGAGCATGAGGGGGCTGTGCATGTCCAGCAAACTGGCTGTGTTCCAGGGGAATGTTTTCAGGTGTTGATGTAGGAGAGCAGACAGGGTCTCCTCCTGCGTGGTGATGTGGGGCCAGACTGGAATGTCACCAGCCTCATTGTTAGTATTTCTAATTTCTCTTGGGACAAATAGGGACAGGTGAAATCCCTGCTACAATGTGCAGACTGTTGTGGGGACAAGGAGGAATAAGATAAAGTTTCAGCCAATGCTCTCTGTTGAATTGGTCTTTCTTCTTTTTCCCTGGGGCACACCACACTGCTGAGTGGTCCAGCACGGGCCCAGGCAGAGAGATGTTCTTACTTGCCCCTGCATCAGACAGCCAGCAGCAGGTTGTTGCTAGCACTGATGGGGCCAGGAATTGCTGCTTTGGGGGATTTGTTGGCACAGCTCAGCGTGGCTTGTCTAGCTCTGGGCACATGCACTCAGGATGATCAGGAGCTGGGTTTCCTCCAGTGACTGCCAGCAGAGTGCCTGACCCTACACTAGTGCAGAGCCATTAGCTGCTGTTTCTGTTTTGGAAGCTGTGTTCCATCTCTCTTGCCAAGCACCTGTCATTTTTTTGAGCATTAAAAACTGTAATAACAAGCAGAAATGAAACTGAGAGGTCCTAGATTGGCAGACTTTTAAAGATAACTCAATACTGCACAGTGACTTTAAAAATTAATTTATAAATATTTAAAGCTATGAATATTTCAGTCTTTTCAATTCATTTTGTTAATCATTTAGCTATAAAGCACACATCAAATTCTTTACTTCCTGTTCAAATTGCATTTTATTGCATTTTGAAAGCAGTCTGCAGATGGCAGCTGCAGCAGCTCAAGATCTAAGGCTGTGTTCTGAAAGTGGCTCCTTGGGTCCGTTTCCAGGGAAGAAGTGGGGACTGTTTGATGCATTTCTTTTGCATGCTGACTTTCTTGCATTCGCAGCCTGGATGATGATTGCAATCACACAGGCACTTGCTGCCCTCATGTGCTTTTGCAAACCAAGGCTTGGCATATGCACATCCAGAGGCTTAAAAAAATGCTAATTCAGGAAAAAAGTATTTTTACCTCCTTGCTAGAGACCACACCTTACATTCACGGCTAGAAACAGTGATGGCTCTCCTTTGCAAATAGCCAGGCCATCAAAGATTTAACAAAATTTAATTAACATCTTTGTGATAAATGAACAGTATCACAGGCCAGATCTCCTTATTATCCTCATCACTCTTTCATTAGACAGTTAAGTAGCTCCTTCATAATTATCAGTCTGTTGGAGCACACACTGACATTTTATTGTAGGCTTGTGCAATATCAAAACTAGAGGTACACAAGTGCACCACAGCAGCAACAGGGACTGCTGCACTGCAGCCACTCCACTTGGAAGCCCTGTTGACTCTGAGCAACAACGTAATGCTGAGCTAGAGGAAGCTGAACCACAAAATCCGTTGGAAATATGCTCATTATTCCATCTCAGAAAACTCATTCCACACTTACAAGGAAAATATATTGAGAGAGGAGGCCCAGGGTGGGTATTGCACAGCCATGTACACACAAGTTGCTTTACCTCTCTTCAGAGAGTAGAGGAAGATTAGAGCAAATAGAGGCCTAATTTAGTTTCTTTAGGTGCCTGATTGATAGGATGGAGATAAATCACATCTGCATTCCCAGTATTTCATATTTGTGTCTTTAACAGAATTTTCTTGGAGCTGCTCTCAGAGCATAAAAATATCAGGCACCCTAGAAATCCACGAGATTCCCATCCTTTATACTGGACATCCAGTGCAAGCCTGTAGTGCTGTCTTTAAAATATGTAAAGTGGGGGCAATATTTTCTGTTGTCATAGAGCTGCTGGCAGAGTTAATTCATTAGTTTTTACGAAGCATACAAATCCTGTGGTGGGAGAGTCAGGCAGGAAAGCTAATGAGAAAATTTAAGATGGCTTTTGGGCCAGGTGGGTGCGTGGGAAACAAAACCTTTGGCCATGTACCAATTTTCTCTTCAAGGAGAAGATAAAGATTGTGTTAAATAATGACTTTGTTGCTAATGAGAATTGCCCTTGTGTACCTGAAGCAAACACTGCAGTCAGGATTCTCCTCCTGCAGTTTGCTTTGCTGTAAACTCTCTGGTGAAAATCATCTCCTATGCCTTGGATCCTTGGATCTGCTCTACAGAGAGGGGATCTCACTGTTTGTGCTGGCTGGCATTGCCCTGTACTGTGCTTTCACTCAGAAAATGCTGTCTTGAAACCAGACATTCTCCAGGAATCTTGTAATTGCAGGGACTTTTCATCAAAGTCAGTCAAGTCTCAGCACTCCCTGTGCAGTAGATCCTCTATAGGGCAATGACCTGAAAGCCAGTTACTTGGTTATAATGTGAAATTATTAAATGCAGTTACAGTCTTAATGATAAAAGCTTCATCCTTCATCTCCTTCCACCCCCACAGTGTATTCCTGGGTACTTGCTGGATGGACAGGGTCCTGGCAGTCCATTCAGTGCTGCTGGAGCTGTGAACTGGCAATGCCAGTGCTCCAGTGAGGGGAGAGAGCAGGGGGCTGCCCTGAGTGTGGCACTCCCTGTCCCTTGCACTGCTCCTCCCTGACAGAGCTCTGTATGGGCACAATGTGTGGGCTCCTGCCAGCCCAACGTGGTGCTCTGTACTGCATTTCAAGTCTCAGCAGCAGCTAAATTCTTGCTCTGCTTAGAAGTGACCTTGGGAATTCAACCGAGAGCCAGATGCTGCTATTTGTGCCTCTGCAGGGATTCCCTGCTCCCCTGAGAAAAGCTGGTAGCTGCAGGGCTCTGTATTCTGCAGAGTGACAGAAATTTGACTCGTTCCTGTTGCTCTCACTTGTGGTATCAGGATGATGATGTTTTATGCTAAGTGCTTGAAAAATTTTTCTCTTCCCATTTCTCCCAGTCCTTTGCGAATGGATTTCTGTTAGATTTGTCTTACTGCTGCAGTTACCTTTGCTCTGATTTGTCTGACCATGAGGCTGCTCTGTGACAATGAGTGTCTTTGCTCAGCTAGCTCTTAAATTGCCCAGCTTGCCTTCACAGGTTTGCTTGTCAGGGTTTCAGAAGCCCCACAGTGCAGCAGACGTACCCAGCTGGATTTGACACATACTGATCCCATTCTCCTCTTTACCAAAGAGGTTTTGCTTGGCTTGATCAGCTGTTAAATTTCTTATTTTACTTGGGCTCTGGCATTTCTGGGAGGTTTTCACACCACCCTCTGTGGTGACTTGTCTGAGACCAGTTGAGAGCTGGAATGAGTAACAAGCAGTTCCCAAACCCTTGCTTTACCCCTGTAAGTGAACATGAGAACAGCAAACCAGACAATTCTTCCTGAGTTCACCCCTAGGAATACAGCTCAGAAAGTCCCAGCTGTAATGAGGTTAATGCAGCAGGAGGTAAAACAATGAATGTGAGAAGAAAGTTTTTGAGTGAGGACGAAGGATGTATTAATCTTTCCATCAGGATGATCCCTAGCTCACATACACAGTACTTCAAAGTCCAGACTGCATTTCATCTCAAGTCTTTCAAAGGACCTATGTGCTTCCAAGCTGCCTTTAGCAGAAATTCAGGCAGACCAAGTGCCCTTTTCTCTTTCCCTTTATTTTATTTTAGTAGTTTTGTGGCCTCTCCTGTGTCATCTGAATGCATGTCTCGTTGCTGAAGCACTCTTTTGTGAAGAACGTGCCCTGATAAGCCGGTACTCAGCAAGGGAAAGCTATGATCGTGAAGAAAAATAAGAGTAAGCAAGTTTGCCACATCCTTGCTGATGTTTCACCTGACTCAGCGCTGTATGAAGGGTTTTGACAGGAGCAGCTCCTTTAGCACCAAGGTTATAGAGGCTTCGGAGCAATGTGATGCAGCTCTCCATGAAGCCTGTGAAGTCTCTGGATTCTAAGTGTGAGTGCCTCAAACTAGCTGCTTTTCAAGTCTTTCTTTTGGGATGCAAATCTTAACCCCAGGGGCCATGAATTGCACACAAGTTAGATGGCTGAGCAAAGGAAAAAGACTTCAAAGGCTTGTTGTCCTTCTTCAGGGGAATCCGTGCTTCTCGTGCTGTTCCCTTTCCAAATCTCAGCAATTTTAACTGGCTGCTTGAACTTCCCTTTCTAATCTGAAATCCCATGCAAACCAACGAGGGCGGAGCGCGACACTTCAGAGTCAATAAAAACAACTCTCTGCCATGGGCAAAAGCAGGATGTTTTATTTTCAAAACTGCCTGGTGGTCATCACAGTGTCACTCTGCTCCGTGGTGAGCAGCTTGTGGGCAGGGGAAAGGAGGGAGCAAAAATCACCTGCCTGGTAGGATCTTCCTATCCGAGCAGCACGGCCAGCTGCGTGCAGGTGACAGTGTCACATCATGGTCACCTTCCTGTGCTTGAGGAGTGCTGAGGGGAGGCACAGGAGAGCCTGGTCCCTGCGCCGTGGTGGCAGTGCTCCCTGGGCTGTGGTGGCAGTGGTCCCTTGGCCCTGGTGGCAGTGCTCCCTGGGCCCTGGTGGCAGTGGTCCCTGCGCTGCAGTGGCAGTGCTCCCTGGGCCGTGGTGGCAGTGCTCCCTGGGCCATGGTGGCAGTG
>VWZV01002814.1:198389-339664 GCA_013397155.1 Irena cyanogastra | reverse complement strand
TTGGCCATGGTGGCAGTGCTCCTTTGGCCATGGTGGCAGTGCTCCCTTGGCTGTGGTGGCAGTGCTCCTTTGGCCGTGGTGGCAGTGATCCCTGCACTCTGGTGGCAGTGGTCCCTGTGCCATGGTGGCAGTGCTCCCTGGGCCGTGGTGGCAGTGCTCCCTGGGCCGTGGTGGCAGTGCTCCCTGGGCCGTGGTGGCAGTGCTCCCTGGGCCGTGGTGGCAGTGCTCCCTGGGCCGTGGTGGCAGTGCTCCCTGGGCCGTGGTGGCAGTGCTCCCTGGGCCGTGGTGGCAGTGCTCCCTGGGCCGTGGTGGCAGTGCTCCCTGGGCCGTGGTGGCAGTGCTCCCTGGGCCGTGGTGGCAGTGCTCCCTGGGCCGTGGTGGCAGTGCTCCCTGGGCCGTGGTGGCAGTGCTCCCTGGGCCGTGGTGGCAGTGCTCCCTGGGCCGTGGTGGCAGTGCTCCCTGGGCCGTGGTGGCAGTGCTCCTTTGGCCATGGTGGCAGGGCTCCCTGGGCCATGGTGGCAGTGCTTCCGCACGGCACAGCCACGTCCCGGGGCAGCTGGCAGAGTGGAGGGTGACCCTGCAGTGGCACTGCTGCTTTCCCTGGACAGCATGTCCGTGCCTGTACAGAGCCAGGGTTTCTCCTGCTTTGCCAAGGGTGCATTGCTCCTTCCCAGGCACGAAGCAGGATTTTTCCACCAGCCCTGTGCATCAGCGCCCATTGCTCCCTCAGCCTGCGCAGCCCAGTGCACTCAGCAGAGTTTGTTCTGTGCTGTGGTGCAGGACTGAGCATCCTGCTCTGGGGAGTCCGCACGTACCGCCGGGGGAGAGGAGAAAACAGGCAAAACAAGGGAGCTTGGGAGAGCTGGACCATTACAGCTCGCAGCTTTATTTGAAATGGGTTCACCAGCAACTTCTGCTCAAGGGGCTGGCAAAATATGGGACCACAAAAATACCTGCTGTGTCCCAGCCGTGAGAGGGTGAACAGGGTGTTACTGAATGCTAGGGGGACAAAGGAGGACAGGGTTTGGTTCCCACCTTGCCAGTTTTTAAGGAGAAAAAGAGAAAGCCTGGCACAGCTCAGGTTTTTCCCTTGGTCTTGTTCCACTGCTTTCTATGCACTACCCAGGCTGCTGGAAGCTGATAATAAAGAAAATACCTTCTATTCCAGCTACTTGTTTTTTATCAATTTCCTGTGGTATTGAATATCTCACCCACCCTTCTGAGCATCAGGCAGGTTGTGATACCTCTCTGTGTATGCAGTTGGCACCGTTGCAAGTGAGTTTAATGACAGATATATCCCTAAATACGACACAGGAATCATGTTGGTGTTTGCAGTAAGCAGTCATTTTTTTTTCTTGGTGACATTCCAGGATCAGGTTTTAAATAAAAGAAAACTGATTATTTGTGGACAGAGATAATGTTCTCCAGAATGGTTTGTCCACTGGGTGTTTGTTATCATAATTAAATTTATTGTTCAAATTAAACAAAAGCAAGCTTTTCCCCAAAATTAATTAGTCTTCATAATTAGAAATTGTTTTTCAAAAGTGCATTCAATTTATATGCTAGAAATTACCTAGATTATGTTTTGCTGACAGGTATCAGAGTTGGCCATGCATACCTAATGCTCAGAGATATATTAATTATCTTGCTTAACTAGCATGCTCTAATACATCAATAACTCTGTGCCTTGGAGAACTGCTGCTTGCTGAAAGCTTTTTATTGAGATGCAATTTCTCAGGATGCAAAGTTCCTGCTCAGACGACATTCGTGCTTAGGCAGAGTTACTGAAAACCATCTGATAATAAGGTTGGAAGCCCTTTCAACAAAACCTGGTGTAGCTGGACAGCTGGAGACTGCTGGAAAACAATGGCTTTGTAAAATTAAGCTTAAAACAAATGTATCTTTTCAAAAACACACACAGGAAAGGCAGAGACATCTTCCACTAGACCAGGTTGCTTGAAACCCCATGCAGCTTGGGCTGGAACACTTCTTCACTGCATGGAAAAGCAGTCATGGGACAGTAGGATTATACCAAAGAACAGACAAAAGGGTCACAAGAAATGAGCAAAAAAAAAAAACAGCTGGGAGACAGTCTGGTTGTTTTACTCCTTGCACTGAAAATCACTGGCTAAGCTCAGGTCTTACTGGGCTCTCCTGAGTCCCCATATGGTGCATTAACCTCTAGAATGGAAAGGTGCTGGGTCTCAGATATGAAAATATTCAGATCTTGAAGCACTCCTGCAAAGTTTTTCTACTATTTCTAATGTAAACAGAAAAGAAAGAACTTCTACCTACTTTCAAGCCACAAGAGAGGCTGTCCACTTGTTACGAGTTTTTTTTCTTTTCCTGCTACATTTTTTTTTCTGGATTCCTTTTTCACGCTGATAAATCCTTTCGAATCTAGGCTTATGTTTCATCAGAAAAAATTCTCTTTGTGTCAGGTGTATTCAGCAATGTCTCCCCTTCTTTAGATTTAGCACTAGTTTGGGAAGAAAGCAGCACCTCTGGTGAGCTAAAAACTCCAGTTAAGCTTGTTCATCCCTATTCAATTCAGTACTTTGGTTACAATTTTCAATAAAGGGAGGTTAAATTCTCCAAATCCCACAGAGAGGCATACAGCCCTGTGAATAGCCTATCCTTAAATACCTGATTTACTGGATCAAAATAAACTTAAGCATAGGTTTATATACACAGAGATCTGGTACAGCAATTCCATCTGGCTGAAAAAGAAAAGAGACCACTAAAGATTCATTGACAGTGAACTGGCACACACTCTGTTTTTAAAAAGCAGTCTTCCTACCTCAAAAAGAAAAAAAAGCACATTTGAGTTGATCCAATAACCAAGACATTGAGTAAATTTGTGTGTAACTCTGAATCAAGGCACTATGAATATACATGTGGCAAAGACTGAAGCCAAGGTATACACAGCTGAGTGCTGAATTCCCTGATGAAGCAACTTGTTCTTAAAGTCCTTATTCCTACCCATTTATTTTAATTGATCCCAGTCTGTGCTAAGTTACTTTAATGGTCTCATTATTCTGAACATCTAATAACCGAGTTTTAAAAGAAACATATTTCACAAAGACAACTTCCATAAATAAGATCAAAGCTGTCCTGGGCTGATTGGTTTGGGGTTTATCCTCTGCAAACAGAGACATATGCCTGATGCATTTTTCAGGAGTGGGGATTAAGGGAAGGCAGTATTAACATTAAAGGTAAGGAAGGTTGGGCCATTCAGTAGTTTGCTTTCCAAATGTCAAAAATACTGTGTTGATTACCTTCATTTGGGGTTTACCAAAAGCACAGACAGAATTTTAGGTGTTTAATTCTCATTTTGAAGACCCCTTAGACTGTAGCACAGTGTTCCCTTTGGCTGCTTGCACTTCCTCACCTTTATCAGGAATAGAGCAATTTGAAAATGGGGAACAGCAGAGAGAAGTGCCAGGCAGTGATAACGCCGGCTCTCAGAGCTGTTCTGGTAGCACCTGTGAACAGCCAGGAGCACACAGAGGCTGGAGGGAATGGCCTCTGCAGGCAGTGACAGCTGGAAGGACAAGGCAAAGGAGAAATTACCTCATTATTTTCCTAAGTAATACAAACAGCACTTGTACTGGTGTGTGGGAGTTCCCAGGAGCACAGCTCAGCTTTGAAATCAGGCGTTGGAGAGGAACACGTACAAACAGCCCTGCAGAGCTGCCAGCGCTCTGATAGCCTACCAGGGAGATAATTTTCCATTTTTCTGCATGGAGGGAGTCACAGGGCAGTCAAGGGAGGTTGGGCTTTGCCAGGATGCTTGTTTATAACCTAGGCTTAAAGTAGGCTTGCTGCTTGCAAAGGTGGTACTGGTGAGGAGATCTCTGGATGAAGGGATTGTCTGCTGTGGAGTTCTAGGACTGACACAGAAGTTACAGGAGAAATGAACTTTAAATAATGTCCAGATACTGCATTGCTTTTTTCACTGAATTGCTGTGACATATGGTACAAATAAGCAAAGAGGTCAATGGCACATTAGAAATAGGATTTGGATTCTGGCACCAGGTAAAACACCGAGAGTTCAGAATTCTACCCTTGTTCCTAATTTAGAGGTATACTATCACATCTCTAAAAACAAAAGGCATATTTCCACATTCCTTTGGGAGAAAACAGAATTTAATGTGATTTCTGACCAATCTTTCCATTGCAGTTCAGTGTTTATGGGTTTTGTCTCACATGCACTTTTCTTGTTACTCTTGGAGTGTTCAGCCAGATCTGTGGGTACTCAGCAAGTTCATGAGGCCTCCCTATTTCCCCTGCTGTAAGATGAGATTAATGTTAGTTATGTGGAGTTTTTACCACAGAAACTGGAGGAGATCCGTTGGTTAATTTTTGTAAATAGATCCAAGGCTATAAATAACCCCATAAGTGATAAATACTAGTATTTTTAACATGGCATTTTCAGTGGTCCAGGCAATTTCTCCACTGAGAGGTCCACCAATGTCAGGCACCAATTTAAGAACATGAATCTATCAGGCCAGCAGTACATTAGCTCCCAGCACTGCTCTGTCCTCCCCTTGCAGTTACCGTGACAAATCACTCAGTTCAGAGGCACTGCATCAAACATTATTTCTCTGACAGACAAACCAGGATGCTTCATAACTGTTGTGCATGGAGGTGGACATGGAAAGCTCAGTTCAGGGAAAGACAAGGCACTCCAGGGTGCTGTGCAGAGGCACTGGGTGGGGGGAGTTGCTGTGAGGGTGGTGAGGTGCTGGCAGAGATTGGCAGAGAAGCTGTGGATGCTCCATTCCTGGCAGTGCCCAAGGCCAGGCTGGATGGGGCTTGGAGCAGCCTGGGATAGTGGAAGGTGTCCCTGCCCGTGGCAGGGGCTTGCAAGTGGATGATGTTTGAAGTTCCTTCCAAGCCAAGCCATTCCCTCTCTCTGTGAAGGGAATATGTCCCCTTCTGTTTTTGGAGGGATGGATGCCAGACGATGTGCTAAATAAAGTCTAAGTGAAGGGTGGGATGTGTGACCCTGCCAGCTGGAGGAAGTGAGAAGGACCCTAAAGCTCCTTGTATATTTCAGCAGGTTAGAAGGCAAAACTGCAATTTTGTTTTTAGGGAAACTTGGATTTTCAGAGTTGAGGAAACATGTGCTTTATTGACCTAGGGCTGGGAGGTGGCAGTTCCATGCTCCCACATGGAAGTCAAAACCTGCTCGCTAAACCCACGCTGTATTTCCCTGCTCTGGTGGACCTTTCATTGCCATGGGAAGCAGGGTGGCACTGCATGATGGGCCACTCCAACTGTGGCATAGAGGAAAGTCAGACAGGAAGAATTCCTGCGAGGCTTAAAACAGAGATAGGCTCACACTTTGCATCCTGATATTTCAGAGCTTTTCAAGGGTGATGGCCATGACCAGGCTGCTCTTAAGGCCGTGCTGCAAAATCTGAACTGAGAACTCCATTAGTGGAGAAAGGCTAGGGGGGAATTGGCTTTGTGGCACAGCTAATCTCTGCTGCCTTGGTTAATCCTTGCAGCCTGTTGCAGAAATAATTCAGTCACGTGGGACCCAAACCTGAAACAGCTTCACTGACATCAGCCAAAAAGCCCAAAAAGCCTGCAGCAAATCTCATTCAATAACTCAGAGCGTGTACTGGGGTTTGCTGTGTTCCATCCTCAGTTTCTTTCCCATCTGTCAGTTTCTGTATGGCAATGACAGGTTAATAAGCAAGCTGATTGTGGCTCAGCTACTGGGCAAGAACCTCAAATAGGTTTTTCTCTAAGCACATGTTCAGCACCAACATCTAAGGAAATCTGGTTTTTTTTCACAAATCTCAGTAGAGGGAGGATTTTTTCTAGAACAAAAGTATAAATTATGGTAGTTGTGAACTCCTGTTGTGAACTCCAGTAACAGGAGTTTTTGGATAGGACGAAATAGAGCAAAGTGCGTTTGTGTAGATTTATAGGTACTTGCTTTAAAAAAAAAAAAAAGTACCTATTAAAAAAAAAGTACCTATAAAAAAAAAGAAAGAATTTTGGGCCAGGTTATGTTCATGAAATGCTAGATTGTGGTCATCAACTTCTCAGCATTTGCACTGCCAAAGCAATTTCACTTTAAGTGCTGGAAAAAGTAATTTGGTTTGAATTGCAAGTTGTTGTTCTCTTGTGTTCAAGACAATATTTCACTGTTCTCTTTTCAAGTAATTTTTCTCTTCCTAAGTCTTATCTCTCATGTCTTTACACCAGAACTTGATATCCATCCTTGTGGTTCAGGTTCATGTCCTGGGAGACTTTGCAAAACCTGGATTTGTGTGAAGATTTGAGTCCTTGCTGCTTGTGATGTAGCCAATGTGGTGTAGTAAATACTCTGCCTCTGTCTGGAGAAGCTTTACATTTTCTGACTGTGAAGGACTTAAAAAAGATCTCTGAATTGTGATTTTAAACTCTGCAACAGTGTCACTTCCTTCCACAACCCAAGTCAGTGTGGACATTTGCACCACAGACACTGCAACAGTGTTTTTCCTGACAAAGATGTATTCACATTTAAAGGGAAAATGGATGAGTAATATTGCATGCTAGAATAAAACAACGTAGGGGGTTTGTTCCTGGTTGCTGATAGGCTTCCTGGGTTGTGAGTGATGATGTGTGTGTGACAATGGAGAAACAAGATGGGTTTCTCCATCCATGGAGAAAGATTATGGGCTGTTCCTGACAAATCAGCTGAAGATTAGGCCCAAAAGCTCTGCTGTCAGTCCTGTGCCACAGTAACACCTACATGCTGAAAAGACAAATTAATGTATGGAAGCCCCCAGAAGAGAGTTACTCCAAAGTGCCAGGGATGATGACCTGAGCGTTCCCATCTCAAGTTACTGAAGGATGGGTTGTGATTGTCCTGTGCCTTTATGATTTTCTCTGTGAGCACCCCTGGACTTCACAAAAGCCCAGGAGCAGAACCTGGCACGGTGGGCAGCACTGAGCACCTCTGCCTGCTCCTTGCCAGCACATAGGCTCCCTGCCAGCCCGGGGATGTGGTGTCACGGTGCCCAGCCTGGGGCAGTGCATGCTCCCAGCTCCTCTGCAGGCACAGCCAGCTCAGGACAGCCAGCTCGGGCTTAACGGGGAGGAAAAGACTTGCACACCTCCCGGGGTGGGATTTGTGTTCCCCTGCAGAGCAGGAGCCTGGGTGTCTGATCTCCCCTGCTGCCCCAACAGCATCGCAGCTGTGTCTGTCACCTCTCTGGAGGTACCAGAGCAAAGCGCAGGCACTGAGAGTGCCCATGGACCTGGAGCCCATGCCCAGGCTGCTAAGAGGGCAAAACTTGGCCTGCTTCTCTTGAATTATTGAATTTAGAGGCTCCCAGAGAGCCACCATGGTCCCCATTCTGTAAAACTTGAAAACTTGTTTTACCTGAGCCTCCCAGAGACTCTCCCTGGCTGGTGGGCTGTTCCCTTGCAGGAAGCTGCAGAGGGAGCATTAACGTTTGTGAAGAGAAGGGACAGGCACTGATCTCCTCTCTGTGCTGACAGTGACAGGACCTGGGACCTGACAGCCTGATGCTGAGTCAGGAGAGGTTTAGGTTGGATATTAGGAAAAGGTTCTGCCCCCAGAGGGTGTTTGGGCACTGACCAGGCTCCCCAGGGAAGGGGTCACAGCAAGAACCTGGCAGAGCCCAAGAAGTGTTTGGACAATGCTCTCAGGCACATGGTGTGACTCTTGGGGATGGTGCTGTGCAGGGCCAGGAGTTGGACTTGATGATCCTTGGGGTCCCTTCCAACTCAGCAGATTCTGTGATCAAGGCTAAAATCCAGCAAAGCTGTATCCAGCTGAATCTGTACAACTCAGTTAATGAGCTAATGCAATTTTGTGTATGATATTCTTTCACCTTTGTTTAATTACCAAAAGTACTTCTTTAAAAGGGAGAAAACCTCTTGAGGACAAGAACAAAGTTTATTTTGTAGTCATTGCCAATTAAATATTTTCATCATAATTAGATGCATGCTACATTGCTACATTCAACTTGTGCATAGAAGCTTTTTTTTTTTTGGAAAAACCAATTACAAATTATTTTCCAGTTTTTCCACAATCTCTCAGAGTAACAGGGATATTAACATTCTGAATGATAAAAACCACGAGCTAAAATTATAATAATTAACTCCAACATTGCATGTAATATCAAGAGAAAACTTTCTTATTATGTATGTTGTCTTTAATTATAATTTAAATATTTGAAAAGAAGAAATTAATTATAGTTTTTACCCTGAGATTGGCAAAACTCAAAACATAAAGCTGATAGAGGATGCTCTGGAGAACATCTTACCCACCATTCAATTTAAACGTCATTTAAGAGCCCAGCCTCCTGATGAGTTGCTTAGATTTCCAAATCATTATATTCCCTTGTCATTAAAAGCACAGTGTGAGACCAATTTCCAGACCTTGTGCAAATGATAATATCCTTCAGTAACTTGAGATGGGAACGCTCAGGTCATCATACCTGGCATTTTGGAGTAACTCTCTTCTGGAGGCTTCCATACATTAATTTGTCTTTTCAGCATGTAGGTGTTACTGTGGCACAGGACTGAGAGCAGAGCTTTTGGGCCTGATCTTCAGCTGATTTGTCAGGAACAGCCCATAATCTTTGCAGAAGCCCAGTGCTGCCCTTATTGCCATGCTGCAGACTCTTCCAAGTGCTGCAGCAAAACAAAAGAGAGCAAAAATGACAATGCCCACACTAATCAGACTTGCAGATCTAACACTGTTTATAATGTATCTGTTGCTGTTCCTTCAGTAAACAGAAGCCACTTTTAATAATTATTCCTTATCAATAACCTTAGAGAGGTTTTACAAGTCATAATATCTATCACATGCCTAATTAAATGAATTAGGGGGATTTTTATTGCTGTTGCCAATTACAAGTGATCTTCAGAACATTCCTGAAGTCTCTAATTATAACTTATCTCTGCCTATTTGTATAATGGCTAAGTGTTGTGCCACTGAAGAGCAAACTCCTATAATCAAATAACACGTCCTTTAACACTGCTGAATTAATAAGGGTTGTACAAGTCCAGGTTTGCAATTAAATAAGACCTGGGGAAGATCCATGAGACCAGGAGAAATTCGTTTTGGTTTGAAAAACAAAACCAAAAAAAGTATTTATCCAGTGGGTTTTGCTTTATAAAATATGTATTTTTTATAGTAGGACATAAATGTGTTTTGCAGCAGTTGAAGATAAAATACGGGGATAGCACCTTTGGAGAAGTGCTCTGTAGATCTTGGAAAGATGAATATTTATTCTCAAGTTGAGGGAAAATTATAATGCTGTACTGTTTCAAGTGTTCTAATTTAACACAGATAATTACTTAAGTGAACTTTAGAGATTAATTTTCAGGGTGATTTTACCTCAGCCTGATTCCTAGCAGGGAAGGGACCATTTCACAAGAGCTTGCCTCTCTCCACTAGCAGTTTTTTGTGATACTGAGGAGCTTTATGTGGTCCTTAAGAGAATGATGGGTGCCTCTGGACCTCCAGGTTACAAGCATGTCTTTGCCAGGGTGCATGATTCTTGCTGTAATCACAGGCATCCCATCATCCATCCAGGAGGGCAGGGATTTTGTTTATATACATACATGTATATATGTATTTATGTATGTATATATGTACATGTAATATAAAAAAAGAAAAAAGGAAAAAAACCCAAAAAAATAGAAGAAGTATGCAGCATCTCCAGCTGCATGAATAAACAAAAGGCTCTGTAAAGTGGTTCTGAGGAGCTGTGGTCTGAGCTCGAGTCAAAAGTATCAAGTCAAATTTCAGCTGCCTTTAAAGGTTTTTGAGGACTCTTTCAGCAATGTTATTTTGTGCAGTTTTATGATTTTTTTCCATCTAAGTGGACATTTTGATAGAGAGAAATGCCTGTTGCCTTCTGTGATGCACTTTATAACCTGAACATACATCATTCAAGCCTGTGCTTCCTTCCTTTGACTATTATTTCTCCAGTTTTAGTTCAGGTTCAAAAAGTTAAAGTATTATCAAGTGATCCTTCTGTATCATCGGCTGTGGCTCAGCTGCCTCACAGACAGGGCCAGTTTGTCCCAATAACCAAAGCAACAACATTTTATCCCAGTTTCTGTCAGCTGTTGGGCAGGATATGTTTGTGCCATCATCAGATGCTTTTGTTTCTTTTAAATTTAAATTCACAGATTGAATGTCAGAGGTTTACTCTGAACTGCAGATGTGATGGGCTGAGCTGAGCATCACCCCCAGGTGCCAGCTCAGGGCACCTTCACAAAGCAGAGTGGTAACCAGCCCAAAGGAACATTTTCCACTGGACTGAACACAGCATTTCCATCAGGGGCAGCCTTGCTGGCACACGGTTTCCCTGATGAGGGTTGTGACTCCAGTCCCAAACACTGCCACCATCTCTGCTCTCACAGAGACCCAAACCCTGAAGCACCTGATACAGAAGTTTTCCCTGAGGGCAGATGATAAAGGATTCCTCTTGCATTAAAGCCCTTTGGAGAGCACAGCCTGCCAGTGTTTTGCCCCGGGCAGGGTGTTCCAGCTCAAATCAATCTCTTGGAACACAACCAGCACTGAATGCTTTGCAGCCCCCAGCAGAAGCTTCAGGAATGATGCAGCCATCCAGTGCTGGCAGCTCTCCGCTCTTCCAGGTCCCTCAACAGAAATGCAATTTGCTTAAAGGGAAATGCAGATGTTGTGGTTTGATCTTTAGCATTATTATAGAGGCCAATCTGTAATAAAGCAAGGGAATGGCTCGGTGAAAGTTGTAAGCCCTAGGAAAAAGTGTTCAGCTTGTACCTGACAGAATTAATGTCTGGTGAGCTTGAGGAACACCTTGGGGGTTTTCTTCCCTTATGTAGTTTGGAATTCTATACCCTGTTTGGGTGGAAGAGATGCTATTTCTGATTAAGGGTAGAAATCCTAGCTTGGACCAGGTTTTTCTTGTGCCAAAGCAGTGGCAGAGCTGTGCTACCTCAGTGCGTGTCACTGTGCCAGTGCACAGTCCCCATGTAGTGAACCTGCTGCAGAGCTGCTCCCACAGTGCATGGCAAAACCAGATTTGATCCATGGGAGTGTCTGCCTGTTCCCATGAGCTTTTCCACCATGCAAACATTTGCAAGTAGAATCTGTTGCCTGTCACATGTAACATGATTCCAGCAGCCCTGTCCACGTGCTTGATAAGGGCAGCTTTTCAAAGTGAGGCAGAGTAGGATGTGCTCCATCATCCCTTGTGCCAGCCTCTGCGGGCTGGGCAGAGGGGAGCAGCAGCCCCAGGACCACTGGTCTGTGCTCCAAAAGAGCAGTGTAACAACAGCATCTCTTGTGCTCTTCACAAGCTGGAAGTAAAGGAACAATATCAGCTTATTTAATTTTGCCTATGAAAAAAGGAGAAACCAATTCCCTTCAATAATAAAAATATCATTTGAGCAGTTGCTATTCTAGAAGTAAATATTGGTACTTTTTCCTTTTTTCCTTAGAAATGCTAAGAAAAATTAGTTCAGAGTGACTTGTGAAATACAGAAAAAGGTCTTGGCTGGCTGGGCAATGAACATGGACACATTAGATCAGCAACTTACTACAGTGAAAAAGAACAATAGACTGGAGAATCATCCCTTCCCTGCAACTAGTAATCAGACAAATATTAAGTTTGACTTAACACAAAGCTGGAAAATATTGTAAAAGGCAGAGGACTATAAAGGTTTTACAGAGACCTGTGAGAGGAGATGTGATTCCAGAGTGCTGGCCATTACACTTTGGTCCACAGGTCCCAGGGATCCCTCACATGACTGAACTAGTCCTAGGAGATGCACAAATGGGGCTAAGGACAGGGATTTTCTTCCTGTCAGCCTTGTATTTCTCATCTCACCTCTGCTGGGGAATGGCTGAAGACCAATACCAGAAGCTGATCACTGGAAAATGTTCAGGAACTGGCAGGGCATGTATTTCTTTTTTTCCTCCCTATGGCTGTGCTCACCCCAGAACCAGTTAAGAAGAGTCTACTTGAAAGGGCAACAAGAAAGAGAAGGAGAAAAAAAGAAGCATCTGGCTTGGATCCTGGTCAGTAGGAACATGTGCCCTGCCTCCCCAGGACTCCTGACCCCAAG
Source organism: Irena cyanogastra (assembly GCA_013397155.1). Taxonomy (NCBI): domain Eukaryota; kingdom Metazoa; phylum Chordata; class Aves; order Passeriformes; family Irenidae; genus Irena; species Irena cyanogastra. Next base: position 327,562 of record VWZV01002814.1, on the reverse strand, counting down.
CATCTGTGTCTTGTCCCCCTGGGGCAGTGGCTGCTTTCCCAGTTCACTTCATCCTTTGGAGCCAGCTCTTGGCTTGTTAAGTATTTGTGCCAAGTCCTCACAGGCAGAAGAGCCCACAGGGGAGGGATGTAGGCTGGGATGCCACTCCACAACTGGTTGTAGGATAAAGAAGGCTGAGCTCAAACAACTGGGCTACACTGAAATTCAGTGTCTGTACATACACACAGCTTGTTTTCTTCTCCCTCAGTAGCACCACATCTGTAGGAATGCACAGTGACCAAACTCCATTAATTTCCTTTTAATTCAGCAACTGATTTACAAGCCAGGAGCACTGTTCCCAATTTCCAGGACTGTGCAGTCACTGGTTCTGTTTTCTGGTGGAAATGATGAAGCAAAATGCCCCAACCATTTTTCTTATTCCTTTTTCCTAATGCATCCAGGTCCCTCCCTGTCACTTAGCCATGGCCTTCAGGATTTTCATGGAAGCTGAGAGAAGCAGTTTGTACATGTCTAAGCATGTGTATATATGTGTACACATATATGGACATGTATAAGCAATTCCCTCGGCCGGCAACAATTGGAAGGGCTCAGAATACCACTGCTGCTGATCCCAGCCAGGCAATCCAGGCAGTAACTTGGCTTGGCTGGAGGTCCAGAAGCTCTGGCTGTTATCTGTGAGCAGAGCCAAGCCAGGCACATTGGGATGCCAGGGATTGCTGAGCAGATCTGGGAGCTGGAGTCCAACCCCAGCTACCAACCATTGGCCAGGGAGGTTTGAGCTCTGCTTTGCTGGGGTTATCCCTGTTTTGGAGCACAGTCTGGGTTGCCCTGGGGTTGTGAGGCAGAAGGCTGCTTATTAACCCACGGAACCTCATACATCAGAGAAATAACAAGCCAATGCCAAATGCCTTGAAGTTGCCTCACAACCACTCGGAGAATCTCTGAGGATCTTCCATGGCATCACAAGAGCAGGATGCATTTCAAGTGTCCTCTTCAGGTCCTTTGACTATCCAAAGGGATGGTGCTCAGACACTTATGATTGGGATAGCTGAGAGAAGTAATTACTGTAATTACACTTGTGTCTGTGTGCTGCAGTACTAACGAGCCACATTGCATTTGCTGTAGCTAGGAAAGCCAATGGAGATAAAGGCCAACCACAATTAGCAGCTCACAGGGCTGCTCCTGGAGCTGTGTAGTCTATTCCTCTAGTTTGGATATTCAGGTAAATTTTCCTGCTGGCAGCTCCAGCTGACACTCAGTGCATTGCCCTGCTGTTTCCTCCTTCTAAGCTGTGAATTAACTGAGTCCTGTGGCCATAGGTGAGGTAAAGTTCACTGATCTTTCATGCCTCTTGACAGGACCAGGCACATGAACATGCAGCTCCACTTCTTAGAGTGAAAGGCCGAATTTGTATTTCGCAAAGGAAAGGATTAAAATGCCATCAAAGGTGAAAGAATAAATTTTCAGGGTGAAAACTTCAATTTCAATGAAATTATAGCAGTAGACCTAGATAAATGTGAGGGTGGGTTGGCAGTAAGTTTGGAGGCAGTCCATTTGCTGATTAAATTTGATTTTATACGTATAGCCATGCTAAACCCCAATTATCGTTATTCAGGAAAAGCACCTGGATTAATCAGACCTGCCACATCCATCTTTTTCTAATGCTTATTTCACTGGCTGTGACTCCTACAGAGGAAAATTTCACCAACTGATTAGTTTTACAGCTCTTATATTTCCAAGCTGCAAGTAGGAAGAGCCTATCAGATCCCCCCACTTTCCTCTCTCCCTCCCTTCCCAAACAGGCTGGAAGAGCTCTCTGCAGGGAAATTGGGAAACCTGCCTTCCAGCAGGGCTCCTGGGAGCATGTGGGGCCAGGGTGCATGCCCAAGGTGTGTGGCAGTGCTGGGGTTTCTCCCTTGTTCCATCAATAGTGTCACAAAAAGTGAGATGCCCCAATACTGCCATTCTTCCTGCAGGTGAGGAGCGTGGTAGGATCCAGGGTGGGGATGAAGGCAGGAGTTTGTTTTGAGATGCAGAGCCCCAGCACCCAGTGGCACAAGTGACAGACAGACACACGTGGCAGACAGACAGACACCAGAGCTGCCTCTGTCAGGGTGCTCCCCCATGGGGGGTGTTGTAGGGGAAAGGGGGTGATGAGAGGAGAAGGTGTTGGGAACAACCTGAGCTGGCTGGCTGTACACTACAGGCAGGGATGGAGCAGCTGGAGACTGGCTCAGTTCTCTGCTCTGGGCTTCATCAGTGCCCCCAGCCCCTCTGCAGCACTCAGTTCTCTGCTCTGGGCTTCATCAGTGCCCCCAGCTCCTCTCAGCACTCAGTTCTCTGCTCTGGGCTTCATCAGTGCCCCCAGCCCCTCTGCAGCACTCAGTTCTCTGTTCTGGGCTTCATCAGTGCCCCCAGCCCCTCTGCAGCACTCAGTTCTCTGTTTAGGCTTCATCAGTGCCCTCAGCCCCTCTCAGCACTCAGTTCTCTGCTCTGGGCTTCATCAGTGCCCCCAGCCCCTCTCAGCACTCATGGAATGCCATCCTGCTCCCAGCCAGTGCCAGCCTTGCACCAGGGAGGAGAGGGTGCCTTTAAACCAAGTACCTCAGCAAGAGGCAGTTCTGGCTCTTCCCCCCGTGAGAGCTGGGCTGTCTGAGGATGCAGGCTGGAGAAACACCCAGCCAGGCTCTCTAATTGTTTCTGGCCACTGACTGACTGTAACAGCCCGTGGATTCTCAGGCTATTCCCTGCTAATTGAAATGACTGTGGAAGAACAGACTTTGCTGCTACTCAGACATCTCTTTTGAGCCAAAGGAAATCTATCCTTTATATTTTCCTCCAGCAAGTGAGATGACATCAGCTCTGTGGGTGGACAAATATATTGAAAACCTGTCAAAATTCATAGTATTTTCAGAGATGCAGATATGCTCGAGCTAGAAATGCTGTTATAATCAGCTAATGTCAGCTCCTTTCTATCACAAAGGTTGGAGAGTCTCACCCAGGCAGTTTGACAATTTCCAAATCTAGAAAAATTGAATGTAAAGTCAGAGCTGAGCTGCTCAGCAAGAAGATCATTAATACTGAGACAGATGAGACAGAATAGATCCTCTATAGCTTATTTTTTTTCTTTTTCTTACAACTACATGACTTTCCTTCTGATAAACTGATACTAATGAGAATCATTTTACTGATCTAAAATGTGATATGTTGTGGTCTGCATCACACAGAAAATGTGAATGCTTTGTTCTACCTTTGGCATCCACAAATCTTTGGAACATGGGATGTCTAAGAAATGGGTTTGTGGGCTGCATTTCAAGATATGTGACAAATCTTACTGGGAACCTACCAACATATTAAGGAAAGTCTGGATGCTTGGATGCATTTGTTTGGCTGCAGATTAGGTTTTGGCCATGAAACAACATGTCCTGAGGACATGCATGGATGGGTTTCACAGCACCCAGTCTGCAATATGAAGGACAATTTGGAGAAGACCAAAAATTGTTTTCTTCCCCTTTTTGATCTTCACATTCACTGTACCTTTCTCTTTCTCTGTACCTTCCCCCTGTGAGTAAAGAACATGGCTGTGTGCTTCCTTTATTAAACAACTCCAACTTTCTTTTCTTCACATGAAGAATTATTGTAGCCCTCCTGCCCTCTCTTGTTTCCCAGAACATGTTTTCCTTTGGTTCTGATGGATCAGTTTGCACCATTGAAACTCAATGCTCTGAAACCTCACATGAATTACAGTCATGCAATAAGATTTTGAAAGTTAATAACACATTGTTATGGAGAAGAAGAGCACTTGAAGAAAAGCATGGGAAATTACACACAGATCAGAAGTTCTGAAAGATTTTGCAAGTTCATAAAGCCTTATAAATACAAAATGAGTTTCTCAGAGGGGCAGTCTGAACACCTCCTGAAGCCAGGAAAATCATTGTGTAAATAGCCTGAGCAGGGTGCAACGCTTTCTGCACACCTCCTGGCAATGCAAATGCTCACAGGTCCTGGCTTCATCAGCAGCCACCAGCACAGCTTGTATCTTTGCTGGATTTCCCAGCCTATTTTTGAAGAGCTGCCTGACTTCTATTCCATGCACAGCTTTGCAGTTCCCTAAGTGTCAAATCTAGGATGGGATTTCCACCCCCACTCCTCCCCTCACCCTTTACTGCATCACTGCCAACTCCACAGAGTGTCTGATCTCTCCCCAAGCCAACCTTTCTCACTTCACAACTTTCCCCCTTGCAGTCTGAGCTGGGTTCCCAGTGCAATCTCAGTCTGTTATTTCCTAGAAGACAAACAGCCCAGCGAGGGGAAATATTTTGGGGCATATTCCTCCCCATTTTCTTTCTTTGCTTCAGTCTGGTATCAAAACCCCTTTTAAAAACATCTCTCCTGCTCTTCACAAATATTCAGAATAATTTGACTTTCCCCCTCTGCTCTGGCAAGATCTTTCTTTTCTCTCTGTCACTCAGGCATAGGCAAAAATCTAGTATTATTCCTGCTGAACAGCTCTTGCCTGCTGTGATGGCTCTGCAAAGGACTTGGAGATAAAACAGCCACCAGGACTGGGGGCTTGGTGACAGTGGTGACTCCAGCCAGAATTTTGTGCTGTGTGCCACTGTGCCCACATGCAGAGCTGTGACTTCCTGGCAAAATGTGCTGTGGCTGTGACAAAAGTAGACAAGAGATGAGAGAATCTTGACTTATTGAGGATGCAGGTAGTACAAAGTCCCCCTGAGCTAATGGGAATATGGTACAAAATATCCAGGCCCAGACCAGGAGACAAGGGTCTTTGGATGCCCCTGGTGAGCAGCCTGTGAATGCTAATGCTGCTAATTAGTTGAGGGAGATGCTGTTATAAATAGAAGAGCTGACTGAATCTTTTTTGCGGCAGATAATCGTACAATGAGTTTGGTAATTTCCTGTGTAAGAGCATGGCGATATTTGTAAAGCTGTTTTTAATTGTTCATTACTGTTAATTATGTGGTTTTTTAAAAAAAGAGACAGCGTTATGAAAGAATTGAAGCATATTGGAAATTATCATCAATCAAAATGCTCCCTTCAAGCTGACTGCCAGGGAAGATTGTCGAGGTAGCAGACACATGTACTTCTAACCAACAGGGATTTTTCAGGCTGGCATGAATTTTGAGCACTCACATTTTTATTTTCATAATGTTTTTCTTTTCATTGTAAACAGCTTCCTTTCCCTCTGTCCACGGGACAGGGGACTGCAGGACTTTGCCTCAGACAGGGAGAAGAGATCCTGCTAAGCCCAGACTTTGTCTGAATTGCTGTTCTCACCAGAAGAGTGACCCCACAGCACATGAAATATATTCCTGTGTCAGAAAATCTCCCAATCTCTAACACGTGGGGAGTTGCAGCAGACTAACAGCTGATGCTTCATTGCTCCTGTTCAAATGTTGTTGCCCACATGCTTGACAGTGAATTAGCTGCTAATAATGGATCACCAGACTCTTGCGGAGTGAAGCATTTACAAGAACCGACACGCTGCCAAGTTTAAAGTCTGGGAACACAAGGCAATTTCAAACCTGTCATTTCCTTGCAGAAAGGGGATTATTGCTTTGTTATCAACAAAGATACTATGTTATGTAGCTTTCCTGCCCTTGAATTATTTAGGTCACATGGGAGGGCCATGGGTTATGTTGAAAAATGCATCTTTCGGGTGTGTTTGTGTAGCGGATGTATGTCTATATAAACATTCAGTGTGGAATTCACTGGCTAAGAGCACACTCAGTGCAGGTGCACAGACCACATACATGCAAGTCTCCGTGCTTACAAACTTGCCAATTGCCTCAGACAGCCCTTGTAACAGAGATTTATTGCCAGCTGCCCTGCTCCTGGCAGTCGAGGTGCCTCCTGTGATAGGCACAAGGAATCAGTGCAGCACCTGAGGCCCTGTCTGAAGGGAAATGCCCCTGCTTTATCCTTCCTGCCACAAGCCTTTGGCTTTTGCAGCTGAACTTCACTGCTTTGTGAAGTTCACTGCTCTGAGAGCCACCCCCTGATCACAGCTTTGCTATAGCTCTGCTCATTTCTGCTCATCAACACAGGAAGGACCTGGTAGATGATAAAGTTGCCAGTTCATATGGAGTGAGGATTGTGCTGTTCCATCAAGAAGGCAGCAGCTGATCCCACTTTCATTTTGGGTGAGCCATCTCGTATCCCTGCTGGGTTTTGCAAGAATTTCTGTGGACGCTGGTGCTCAGAGCGTGCAGGGCTTCAAGTAATGCATTCACGTGCCTGTACTGCAGAAAAGTGGGAGATGGGTTGGATCTAGCTTTTAAAACATTTGAAATCCTAAATCTGAAAATGTATCTCAGCCATATTCTGGCTTTCCAGAAAAGCCATGCTTCTGCTGCTGACTGTCCCTTTTACTAGTTAAAGGACAAGAACTGTCGCAATTCATAGTAAACTACTGGTTTGTAGAAAAAACATTCTACAATTTTAAGCCTTGTTTCACTTTTGTTACGATATTGAAGCATACAGTGATAATAAGTTATACTAATATTTTGTTCGTATCTGGTAATTAACAATATAAATATTCTCAGGGTGCTCTCAAGTCTTTTCTTTTGCACATTCGTTTCCTCTGCTTCACAGTCTTTAGTTAAACTGGCTTGGAAAATCACATTTTTCAGAATGTGCATGTTTATTGAGGAACAGTTTTAACTTGAATATAAGTTGATTTCTTGCAGCTCCTCAAAAGCTGAGAATATATGCAGAGTATTCAAGGCTAATTTCCTGTAGTTTTCCAACTGAGGCTGTCATCATGATCTACAGAAAACAGCACCCAGCCTTACATGAAATATAGCAATGATTCCATCTTCTTGTGTAGTGAAATAAATATGAATGTGTGATGTATCTACACATCCACAGTATATGCCCTGTACATATGTCTTCGGCACTTCACTTAAATATGTCAGTTAAAATAACATGTTTGAGAATTTAGACTATAGGCAAAACACTGGGAGGTTATGAACTTTGAATAAATTCTGATAGTTAACGTGCATATGCATTTACCTTTGCAGGGCAGTACCTGCCTTACAAAATGGTGTCGTACTGCAGAATTGCCTTTGATTTACAGCAGTACCAATGTGCTGATTGACTCAAAGGAATTGAGACAGCAGGCCTGGCTAAGATTTAACATATTTCTTTTAACTGTTTCTTTCTAAGTGCAAGGCAGCTGCGCCAGTAAAGAGGCATTGGCATGTTTTAAAAGGGCATTTCCCTCACAAAAGCAGGTATAAGTCATAGGAAATCTATATTTGTCACTGCATGAGAATCAGAGGGTAAAGAGAGGCTGTTTGGAGGGCTCATTGTTTGAGGATTCCTTTTAGGAAGCTTTTCATCAGTAAATCTGTAGACATCGCTGCTTCTTAGTCTAAGCCAAGCAGGAAGAAACATAATGTTTTCCTGTCAATGCCTTGGATTAAAAATGACTGAACAAGCATTTGTGGCAGGTTAATTGCTCCTTGGGTGCTTGCAAGCCCTGCCCAGAGTGGGTGTGAACATTAACTCAGCCAGCAGCAGCTCTGCACACGGGAGGCTGTGTTAGCCAGGGTGGATGGTCCCCAGCAGGCTCCCACCCAGTGCAGCACAAGGTCAGCTCGACCTTCCTCCCCTCCTTCCTTATTTCTTCATCTCTTCCTTGTCTGAATCAAGAAATCTGGCGTTACAGAGCTCCCAGAGCAGAGCTGCAACACTGAGATGGAGTGAGGGCAAGGGGCTCGGAGTAAAGCTGTTATTCTTTAAAGAGTTCATAGCATGAATCCTACCTATAAAACCGTGGCACGAAAATGTTTAGTCAATGTTTCAAACCCACCTTTCTATCACACAAGGATACAAACACAGCTTCTCTTTTCTCCAAAGATATATATTCATATTAAAGCAAATAAATGGTGCACTAACATTTGGATTCACCTCAGATTAGTTGGAGAAGCATGTATTTACACTTGGAGATTGTCAGGATTATACACAATCAAAACAAGAATTGTGCTTTTATGACTGCATATAAATATGTGCCCTAGGGCTTTGTTTTCTCTTGGTATTTCATTCTGCTCACGTCTCCAGCTCTCTGAGTGTGTGCACCCCTGGAAATGTGGGGAAACACTGTAAGAGAAGTGACAGCAGAACCAAAGGGTGGCCAGAGCTGGTCTTTCCACTCAGGTCTTGAGATTACTCAGAGGAGGCTGCCTTATCTGCTCTCCAGAGGCTGTCAGCATGAGTGGCACTCAGATAAAGTCAGGTTACCTGGTCTGATTGGGGGTGTAACATTAGAAATCAAATGTGCAGTAATCTTTCATATTCATCCAACCTCTCATTGCTTTTGTGCCTAATACAGCTGTTAATGCATTTATTCTTGCAATGCTGTCTTGGAGCAGGGTGGTTCTGGGGTCCTTCTTTTGCAGGGAGGGAGCTGAACTGCAGAGTTACCTGGGGAAGGTCAGGCAGGAAAACTGAAGGCAGGAAAGGAAGCAGGAGAGCTGTGTTAAAACCTTAGAGACATTCCTGCCCTGGAGGCTAATCCTAGGGGAATGAGGGTTGAGCAGGGCAGGCACAGAGGCCTGGAGTGACTCACTCTTTCCTTTCCAGTGCCCCACACTTCCTCAAGTGTCAGTCTGAGTGTCAGCCAGCTACCAGTACCAGCTGCATGCTTGAGATGCTTGCTGGTGACACTTGGTGTGAATTTGGGCATCCAGGATAAGGACAAAGCCTGCTTTGGGAAGGGGCTGGGGAGACAAGCCCAAGATGCATCTAATCAGCTGTGATTTTTTCAGAGATGCATTATCATTGCTTTGTACCCTGTCATATGGTTCTTTCTTACACAAAAATTCCTGCTTTACTTAGCTTTCAGTTTTCTTTGCTGTCCCCAGAGATTAATGCAGCTCATTGTGAGGATCCAGCTGGACATGGGGCACAGGAGGGAGGTCATGGACTGAGATTAAGTTTTGATCTTGACCTCATCCCTAGTTTTAATTTTGTGACCAGAATGGAAATCAAGTATAAATGTATGGACTTTGAGTCTCTGGCATATCTTAATAGTGGCATCCTTCTTGACACTGCAGCATGAAGAATTCTGCACCAATTAATTTTGTATCTGGATGTAACTTTGGATTTTAGCTGGATTTAGCTCCATGGACCAGACCCCATCTGCTTTTGTGGGTGAAGGGAGATGCAGATGTCTCAAAAAGCAGCCACAGAGCCAAGTTCTTCTGTAGTGACTGGTCAATACTAGATGTAAATAACTAACTGCAGAGTCCCAGCAGCAGTCCCCAAGCTGGCCCAGCTGGGGGGCATGAGGGCTACAGCCAGGGCTGTTTCCAGGGCCATCCTGCTGCTCTGCAGTTAATTTCAGGGTGTGCTCCTCTGCAAAGTTGGCAGAGCAGGTATGTGAGTGTGATTGCACCTACTGAAAGACATCAGTTGTATTCCTTTGCAGGCTTTTCTTTTTCCTTTTCCTCCTGTGCTATTTTTACTCTGGTTTGAACCAGTGTTTAATTTGCCTCTTTTCACTTCTTGCCTCTAATAACAGCTCTCTCTCTCATCTCACTGCTTTGCCTGATCATTTTTCCTCCTTCCTTGTTAGATGTCTGGTTTCTCACACTCTCCTTTCTTCTCTACCCCTGTCTTGCACACTCCTCCTCACATACATTCTCATGTATTGTTTATCTGCACAGCTCCCCAGGGCAGGATCAGTAGGTGTCTTAAGAGGCAGGGGAGAGGGTCACAACCCTGCCAGCTGCTTGGACACGTGCACACTGAGCCATTTCCACCAGGGAGGCCAGATAATGTCTGCCAATGAAAGCCAGCTTTGGTAGCCCAGCAGTGCCAAGCAGGGAGTACATGGAGCCTGCTGTCTCTTGATGCAAAATGTGCCCTTTAACCATGACCTTGTCCCCCTGCTTGCCCTGTTGTTCTGTTTCCATTTCAGCAGTGTTTTGATGCCATTTTCTAAGAGGATTCTCTTGTGCAAGGCACTGTGAGAGCAAACTGCACCCCTGTCAGTCAGAGCTAAAGATGTGAACTGGCAGCCTGAGGAGGAGGAGGAGGGTCTTTGCAAAGCCACCAGTTCCATGGCCAGGTCACTGGACTCACTGGACCCCTGCTTTCTTTTGATCAAGCTGTTGCAGTGGTGCCACACCTTATTCTTGGGCTTCAGGTGACCTCACCCCCTGAACCTGATCCTGTGCAGGGGTGTTTCAGACCTACAGAAAAGTGTAAAGAACTAGGAGTGCCTGCATGACAGTGGGAATTCATGTGGTATAGTTTTCTCTGGACTAGTTTGCCACAGCTGGCTGACTGTGGTCCCTAAGGGAAAAACCCTGAATTTTGATTGCTGTCTGTCCCAGTGTCCCATTTCTGACATCTCTGCAGTCTGTCCCCTGCTGGAAGGACTTCTGTGGTCCCTCATACCCAGAGTTATTTCAGGCTTATTGCCTGTCCTCCACCACGCAGACATACTTGGTTATAGCACAGCACTGGCTTCCACTGAATGGTACAGGATTGCAGCAGGATTGCCCAAATTGTGTTTTCCTCATGAAAAGGGCAGCCAAGCTTGCCACAGGGCTGGTTTTCTGTCTTTCTGCCTCTTAGCCCTCGGGCAGCAAGCAGGCTCCCCACGCACTTGTAATCAAACATTGAGGGGAGCCTCAGCCACCCGTGTTTGTCTGCAGCACCTCCCAGTCCTGGCTCAGCTCCTGCTGGCACCAGGCTCCTTCAGACAGCTGTGGGGCTGGGGGACCACCCCAGGCACCCCCACCAAGGGCTCCCCCTGTTCTCTGGGGCTCTTCTCAACCCACTGCAAGGCTCCAGGGCAGCAGAACCCAGTGGAGGGAAGGAGAGTACAAACAAGGATGTTGCTGGGTGACTCCATGTACAGCTGGGATTTATCTCCCATCTGGGCAGCTCATGCATGCACATGTGTGTTTTGGGTTTTCAAAGAGTGGGAGTAGTCTGGTCAAGTTTTCCTTTTGCATTTTCAACTTCCTTCTCTCCACCCCCAACAAATATCTCTCTCTGGCAGAAAAGACCAAGAGAGTAGTGTGCCTGAGATCTGCCAGATGAGTGACCACCTGCTGATCAAAAAACCCTGAAGATAATCACAGGCCTGCTTAGTCATTCTTGTATTGTTAAAAAGAGCTGAGAGCTTGTCTCAGAAGCAGTGATTTAAGTGCTCCTTCAACCCTAAATTCTGCCAGAGCCCCCTGAAGGAGCTTTCTGTGCCATCCCCAGTGCTGTTGGGCCAGCCCTCCGTGACTTTGTGTCCTGTCAGGACAAGGCTCACAGCACCACAGCCTTGTGCTGGAGTCAGTATGGTCCCACCACCAGTGCATGGAGGTGGCTGCTGCCACCACGGAGGAGAAGACTGGGGTCTGACAGCCATCAGCTGGAGCAGACACAGTAGTTGTCTAGATGGTTAAGTAAGACTGTTTTTTCCCATTTCTGTGGGAGTTCTGAAGAATTTGTAAACTGTTTTCTTGCTTGCTGTTTTGGAACAGAAATTAAAATCTCAAATGGTTGATGGCAGAGCTGTAAGGGAAACAAGAAATCTGGATAACCTCAATATTTCAGCTTTGATTTTGACTTCCTAACATTCTATTTACTTCTTCAGAAGCCAAGAAAGCAGTTAACATGCAGAATAAAATGTTTATTAAGAACAGAAAGGAAGGAAAGTTTTTCCATGTTCTTTTTCTCACAAAAGGTCTAAATGTACAGCAAAGAAAGATCAAAAAAAAAAAGAAGAAAGAAAGAAAGAAAGGAACTGATGGGTGAGAGGAATAACTGATGACTGAAGGGGGTGTAGGGAATGTGCTCTTTGTGTATCTGCTATATCATGAGCCAAAGCTGAGAGTCAAACTGAAAGACATCCGATTAGTTAACAACCTCTCCATTTAAGTACATTCAAAAAAGTCAAATTATAGCAGGAAGAATCTGGGCTCGCCTCCGTCTCCACCCCAAAATATCATTGTTCATTCTCCCAGCCTGGCCAGAGGCCAGCTGCTTCCAGGCTTTTAGCCACAGAGTGTATTTAAAAACCATTCTGTGTTCCTGTTTTCCTGTCAGTCCAAGTGAAATCACTGTAAACAACCATTTTCAGGTGTGCCCATGTGCAAACAGAGGCTGTTGCTGGGCTCTCTGGGGTTGGTTGGGGCAGGGGGCAGAAAGGATGAGCAGCTCCAGAGCAGAGCACTCCAGCCCCTCCAGGTCTTCTCCTGCAGACATCTGCTCAGGCCTGAGAAGGGGTTTTTCCAGCCAGGATCAGGCTCTTCAACAAACCATGGGGAGTTTGTTTGAGCTCTGCACGTGACACCAGTGGAAATCTGGTCCATGCAATGCTCTGGGGGTGGCAGTCCATCACAGCCTGCTGTGGGCTGGATGAAACCCCAAGGAAAAGACAAAGCTATTGCACAGAGCTGTCAAAACCCCCCAGACAAAGCAGGTGAGGGAGGCAAAACTCCAAGGAAAGCCTCCAGCTGAGAGTGTGTTTGGCCATTGTTTTTCCTGTGGATCCAGGCATGGATTTTGTGAGCTCCCCAGCCAGCCTGACTGCTGTAAGACAACACAGGACCAGTGAGGTCCTCTCTTATTTCTTTTAAATTACTTCTGCAAGAAAATTAATAAAAACCAAACACCCCCCCCCCCATTTCAATTGCACAGTGGGAACAGGGAATAATTTTTTGGGTTTTGGGGTTTTCTGTATTTTCTATAGACATGGACATTTTCCTTTGAAAATAAGGGAAGAAGCAAGCAAGCAGTAGAAAGCCAGCTCTGATTAAATCCTGAGCCTCTCAGCTGTTGCATTCATTTCCTTTTCCCTGTTTGCCTTCCTTACAGTCTAAAAAAAGCTTCTCCACTGTGCAGAGCCCTTTGGCCAGGGCTGGGGATGGGATGGCAGTGGTGCTGAGGATTGCTAAACCACTGTGACTGTGGAGGCCACTGCACTGCCCCCACTTCCATCATTTTTGTGGCACCTCTGGGGAGCTGGTCCTGCCACATCCACGGCTGTATTCCATCTAGGGGAGAACAGGTACTGGATCCCTATTCTGGTTTTGTGACAGCTCTTCTGAGCTAGGAATGGAGGACAACTCAGAGAGCACAGGAGGAGCAGTCAGACCCTGCTTCGTTCCCTGCAAGGCTTGCTGTGCCCCTGCAGGGTTTTGTGCTCAGTGCCTGGTTTCCCTCGCAGGCAGAAGACCTGCTCCCAGAACAGAAGCATTTCCAGATTTATTTCTGTCCTCTCATGTGAGAGCTACAGGCTGGTTTGAGCATGTCTCAGTACTCAGATATATATGCGTATATAATTTGTAGGATGTCTCCATCCCTGCCTGGGACTGTGTTTGCTCACACACATGCGCTCGCACAAACTGTAGGTGGCACTTTGAGAATTAGCAAAGATGCTGCTGTGTCCTGTGCCGGGCCGTGGCTCTGTGCACCAGCCAGGGGGAAGGAGGAACAAATAAACGGATCAGTTACTGGGGAGAAAGGCAGAGAGTGAGCAGAACCTCTCTGGGGAAAAAACAAAACAAAACAAAACCAAAACCCTGCTCGTTCCTCGCCTTCACTGGGATGCGGCATTCAGCTGCTTACAGCCTGTGGGAGAGACGTGCCAATACCCTGTACTTTTCTTTACAGTATGTTTTATTTATCTGCCTCAGAGGAGGAGGTTTGCTGTAGTTATCACCCCAGGAGTTCAGCTGGATACAAATGTTAACCAACTGGAGGGGAAGCAGCTTGCTCCAAAGGTTTTATCGGTGTTTAGTACACAGCGAGCGAGTGCCAGGCACAGATTATGCATTTACAGAGCTCCTGGCCTCTCCTGCCTGGATTGTCAGGAGAGAAATTCAAACCACACTGATCAATTTGCTGTCTGTCAGCAGCTGGGTACTGAAGGGCAACCCTGGATCGATCCATTCTTGGAGCACTGTCCTCATTTCAGGGATTACATGGTTTCCTCTGTGCTGTATTAACACTTCAGGTGCTGGGTGTTAAGTGAGCTCTGCGTGTGGTTATCACTTTTGCATGGTATCTTAGAGAGTGTATGTACATTCAGGATATGAATCTTGCACAAAGCTTGCTCTGTGGATGTTCAGTGTTGCTCTATATGAGATGGAGGCTGGCCTCTTTGATTGTGTGCCAGAGTGACAGGGAGTCCCTTCTTTCATTCAGCATAAACCTGGATTTTGGAAATTATTCTGTGCTTTTCATGAAGCTCTGAATGCCTCTGGAATGCACATCCCTGGCATAATACTAAAGATGAAAATGGAGAGAAGTTTGCTGCAGGTCATGTGCTGAGAAGCCAGGAAATGCTTCTCAGCCTGCTGAAGTGCCATCACATGAAAACTTGCAAAGTTTCTGGCCTTTCTGCCACTGGGAGAGGATGTGTGAATGTCATCATTCATTTTTAAAAACAACTAACAGCTTAGAAGTCTGTAAGAGTGGGGCCATGTGTGAAGAGTTTCAATCCTTTGTGGTTTGGAAATTGCTGCTGTTTTAGTCCCTGGAGATGACCTTAGGATCCCCTTTTAGCATTTCTCACATTCTCAGAGAGCTGCTCTCAGCTGCTGGGATGTGGAGCCCAACAGCACCTGAAAACCCAGCCATGGAAGAGAGTGCCATTTCATGGGCATGTGGTGTATTCTCAGTTGTTTGCAACAAAACTTAGCAGCCAAAAAGGTAGAAGTGGACTGGGACCATGCTCTGTGAGCCACTGGCAGGGGCTCTCTGAGCTGTGCCTGGTTCTAACTAGCAAGGCCTGGGGGAGAGATCATCTTCAGCTGCTGGTCCTGCCTAACTAGTGCTTGCTCTCACCATCTGGGGCCTGGGTTAGGATCCAGTGTCAGTCCCAACTGCTACTGGCAAATTATTTCCATTCCTCTTTCCTACTTGAGCACCTCTGTGCACTGATTGCTGCAGGTTTGGATGGAGCTGGGTGAGCAAATGGACTTCTTTTTGCCAAAGGCCATGGCCCTTATTTATCATCCACTCTGGTGCTGGTGAGTCTGGAGTTCCCTGCTCAGGGAAATGAGCTGGAAGTGTGTATAATGTGGGCTGTACTGCAGTCTTTTCTTCCTTATTCTTTCCATTTTGTTTCAGGTGGATGCACTGGAGATGCCACTGTGTTAATCATGGTGTTAAAGCAGAAGACTGCATCTTGCCTGTATCAGCACAAGTGATGGGATTTGCAAGACTATCCAGGACCTTGTATGAGCACAGCTGCAGGTAAATCTGCATTTGTAATCCAAGGTATACCCAGAAATATTTGTCTAAGAGTCTGCATCTCAGAAAGATGTCAAGACTGATAAACCCCAAGAATCACAGCATCATCCCATCCTATCAATACTTTGCTGAAGTTTTCTGATTATAAAAACAGCCATGCAAAATCCACACCTTTTTTGTTTTCTCCCCCTTCTCCACTGCCAAACTCTCTCAAGTATGACATCAGCCTGAGCCCTGCTCATTTGGATCCTCAGCCTGCAGTGCCAGATGCCAGCAGAGCCAGTGAGACATGCTTTGTTAGCTTTGATTATGTTCAATGTGGTGTAGCACAACAGCTGGAATCATTGGGGCAATCTCCCAGCTCGTGTGGGGGGCACTGATGTTGAAGGAGAGGGGGGAGGTGACAGTGAAGGAGAGCTGGCAGCACAGGAGCCACAGTGCTGTAGTACAGGGGCATTCCAGCAGCTCTTTGGGGTGTTTGTGCCCAGTGAGTCTGGTCCAGCACTTGGGGAGTGCAGGGTAAGGTGCACCATCACAGGCTGTGTTTGCCTGAGACTCATTAATCCCTGTATAACGTGGGACCACTGGTTTGGGCTGTTTGTGAGGCACAACTCACTGCAGTGCAAATGTGCTGCTCACTTTTTACACTGAATATTCACCAAGGTCCTTTGAAAACAAATTCTGCCCCAAGTCTTGTTCATGGAGTTAATGGAGGGTCACAGTGATGGCAGCTGTCAGCAGCCACTCCTTGAATCTGCAGAGAAGCCACTCCTGGAAAGCACAGTGAGATCTCCCTGTGCACGCAGGGACCTGCAGGAGCAGCCTTCTTAAGGATTTGTTCTGCTTTGTCTTTATCAAAAACATTTTTCTGAGTTTGGAAGAAGTTGAAGCCTGCCCAGGTTTACTCTGCTTTCGATGCAAAGGCTGTTTGTAAAATCAGCCAAGAAACAGTGGATCTTCCTCTTAGCTTAAGCTTGCAGTGCACACAGTCCTTCCAGGACCAAACATGTGTGAGGCTGTTTTGAGATTTACAGGGCAGAAAGCAGTAAATTAAAATGTCATAACCATGGTGGTTGCGAAGTCTTGGAAATCAGAGGTGACACATATTCTCCAGCTAGGTGTTATCCCAGCTTTCAGTTCTACCTAACCTGGAATTAGGATTTGCTGAAGGTAACTGGCCTGTTTGCAGCAGCTACACCCCGTCCTCAGCATTTGTCATCAGCCCCTAAAGCAAAGATACAATTTGCCTTTTTGATCTTTATAGGTCTCTTCCAAACCAAATTGTTCTGTGATTTTACTTTTCCTCTCCATCACTCTGCTGTCCTTTCTTTCTCTACCAGAAGTGATGCAGCTATTTCTGCAGGTATCTACAGTTCCAAACCAGTCTTGGGACCTCAGAAAACTCTCAGGTAATCACATGTGCTTAAAGCAAAAACAACAATCTTAAAAGTAAGCTAAGGAGGCTGCTTTGGGTGCTACATGTATATAGCTGTAAAACAAAAACTCTAACATGCCATAGTAAACTTTACTTAGCAGATTGCCTAATCTCTACAAATGTTAACCTCCAGGATTTTATTTACTGAGCTGGTGTTTAATGATGCCATTGTCTAATTGAAATGTGTTCATTCCTTCTCCAAGTGCCACTGCTAAGCAATTTACTCATGTATTGCAGGAGGACTGGATGGGATTTTCTTTGTTTCAGAGTAAACTTGGGAGACAGATGGTGTTCAGACAGTACAGATGTGACAGCTTCCATTGTCTTTATGGAGTCCTTCTTGCCAGCTAAGCACTTTTGTTTTCAAATGGCAAAACTGTACTTTTTTAAAGAACAGGCAGGAGTACAGGAGGAAGGAGATTTAGATTTGTGCCTCTTTGGCAATGTGGAAATTTGCTTCCAAAACCAGAGCTGGAGGTTGCTGGAGCCCAGTTCCCATCAACTCTTGAGCTCAGGCCATTGCACAGACAGGAGCAGCTTGGATAGTCCCAATACTTCTCTCTCCTGTTGTACTGCATGTCTGGAGCTGTCAAAACCAAACCTATGGCTCACTCTTTTGCTACAGAACGAGAGATTGAGGCTCACAGAAGGGATCTGAGCTGCACAGCATCGGGAAGCAAAGGGAGGAGGGCTGGGAATAGAGCCCAGCTGACCCTGGTCTGGAGCCCAGACTAGCCCAAATCACTCACTCAGGGGTGGGTGGGAACACAGGGCGAGGGCAGGCAGACCTGGTGCTGCTGTGGGAGCAGACTCCCAGAGCCAGGGGGCATTTCCATTCCATACTCAAACACCTGTAGATCAAGGACATTCAGAAAAACACATTTGTTAGCAATGGTTTATCTCCCCTCAGAGCTGCCATTTGACATCCTTGGCAGGCTGCTGTTCACCAGAGGGAGAAAGAGCCACGGTGTACTGCACGCAGGGAGGACTACTGGTTCTTTTCAAACTCACTCTCCTAGCTTATCACAAAGGTAAAGAGCTCAGCAAAGAGGTGTGGTTCCATCCCTTCCCTGGAAAGCATCTTATGGGCAGCCTGGCTGCAATGTTGTTGTGCAGCCCAGCCAGGAGATGGGTTGGAGCTTTTGCCTCTAAAGTCCCTGGGACTCTGCTGTTGCCGTGTATTCTTTTCACCACCAGCCACCTGCCTGCTATTCACACTAAAACACCAGGAGACAGTGACAAGGAAGGCCAGGTCCGGCTCCAGCCCATTTCTTAGAAGTTGTTCACCTTTCATAAGCCAGTGCTTTCGGCAGTGTGTGTTAGAGAATGAAATCTGAGCTGCTCTGAAACCCATGGGACCTGTGCCAACTGGGCTGGAGTTTCAGCCTGGAACAAAGACCAGAGCTCTCGGAAATACTGCAAGATGTGACATTTTGGCCACAGGCCTCTCTCACTTTTGAATTAAGAGCTGTATGTATGTATGTATGTATGTATGTATTTATTTATTTATTTATTTATTTATTTATTTTTGCAAGGGGCTCTAGAAGCCAATTTTCCTCTCTGTGGAGGCAGCTGTGTCTATGCTGCCAGCCTTGGACACTCAGGGCCACTCTCTTCACAGAATTTTTTCCCTGCTCTGGCACCAACAGGGCAGGACAGATGTGGTTGGAACAAGATCCCTGGTGAACCCAGAACAGAGCTGGGCACAGCTGGCAGTTTAGCACAACACTGCTGTGAAATTCAGCAGCTGAGGGCCAGGCAGGCTGTCAGCAGCTGCTGCTGTGCAATTCTGTCTGCACACTGCCTGTGCACACATGGCCAGGGGATCTTGGGGTCTGCCATGCATTTCTGTCTGCACATTGCCTATGCACACATGGCTGGGAAATCTCGGACAGTCCTGGCTCTCTCTAATAGGATTAGTCAGCAACAGTGCTAGAAATACTGAGAGCAGCCATCTGTGGAGAGATGACCCTGTGTCTGTGCATTTATAGCAGCTGTATAGCATAAATGTGCTACTGTTCATGGGCTGCTGTTAATTTTCATTAATTTCTTACCATTCAATGGAGAAAGGAAAGTCTCTGGTTCAGAGCAAAAGCCACCCTAGGACTGTGAGACTCTTGTTAATCTGACAGTGGCAAGAAATCTTCCACAGTCAGGAGGCTGTGAGAAGGGATCCCAGTGCTGTGTGTGCAGTGAGGGCAGCAGGCACTGAGGTCATGGCCTGACACTGTGGCTAAGGTGGTGAAGGGTGTCTGCTCCCACAGCAGTAACCCTGACCCTGTGGCTAAGGTGGTGAAGGGTGTCTGCTCCCACAGCAGCAGCCCTGACACTGTGGCTAAGGTGGTGAAGGGTGTCTGCTCCCACAGCAGCAGCCCTGACACTGTGGCTAAGGTGATGAAGGGTGTCTGCTCCCACAGCAGTAACCCTGACACTGTGGCTAAGGTGGTGAAGGGTGTCTGCTCCCACAGCAGCAGCCCTGCCACCAGCTGCTGTCCTCACGTGCTCCCACCCTGTCCCTGGTGCCACCGCTGGCTCTTGGCTGCTCCTGGGGTGAGTTTGCCTCAGGGACTAAACCAGCAGGTAATTTTCTTTTGGTTCAGTGCTTTGGCCTAGCTCAGACCAGAGTCAGCATGAGCATGAGCTGGGACAGCCCCAGCCCTGGCTTGGCAGAAGCCAAATTGCCTCCCTCAGCCTGAGACACAGAGACAAGCTGTGCTCTGCCTGTGGACCAAACCCACCTTCAAACCCTTGGGGGGCTGCTGCAAGGGTCTGGCATGAATTTGGCCTTTGGTTTCAAAAGGGATGAACTGTCTGCAGGAAGTCACCTGGGTTTGGCTTCTTCTCTTCCTGATGGTGCCATCTCTGTTTGAAATTACTTTGCTGTTAGAGGGCTATGGTGTCAATTCATACAGCTTCTAACACAGTTTGGTGTTTATCAGTTTGTGCAAGGGCCCATTGCTGTGCTCCAGGACTACAGAGTGCCAGTGTGAGGGTGAACAAGCCCAAAGTGCAGTGCCCACCCTCCCAGGGCCAATTCCCTCTGCCTCATGTATGAATCCAGTGTCAAACCAGGTAAGTGGGGAAATGCTAAAAATCTAGCAACTTAGCACATGTGCAAATGTGCCAACTGGCAAGAATACTCAGAGCAATAAGATGAAACATTTTGAGTCACAGAACAAAATGTGTGTGCTGGGGCACTGAAATACATGTCTTTAATGTGCTGTTACTGAGGTTTAGTGGCAAACCAGAATGAAAGCTATTTTAAAAAATCCTTACTTTGTGTCATGTTGCTGTAGTCCACATCATTGCCCAGCATATCATGGAAGACAATATTATCCAGCTTTTGAAATGGTTCAATACCAATTACTTTTATGCTTCAAGTATCAAGAAGCATTTTTTAAAAAAAAAATTGGTTTTGCTTAGATGTAGGGAAAATAAAATTAGCAGACATCAGAACTCTGTCTTGGGAAATTTGCTGCAAAGCAGATACAAGTATAACAAAAGTAATTATAAGTGAGTGCTGATAATTTATTTACTGGGATATTGCCCTTGTTCGAGATGTCAAAATCCTTTTTTATCTAGACAAGTAGGTTTTTTGAATGGGTTTCCATGCTTCCAGCAGTAGGAGACTCCAAGTTTCTAATGAGGCTGTAAGAAGTACAAGGACTTTTCCATGGGAGCAGGGAACTCAAGTCACATTGGCTATTGGAGTGGAGCAATTTGAGTTTGGCTGGAGGATCCCTGTCAGACTGGGCTCCTGAGTGAACACTTATCCCTTCTCTGGGCTGCACCACACTGGGGTGGCCATGGAGGGTTTGGTTCATTAAGTGACTTTTAGAAAAAACTCTTGTGGAGGAGACAAGGGAAACTCAGCAGAGCTGATGTCCAGCCAAGGACAGGTTCCTCTCTGAGGGAGTCATCATGGATCTCACTGTGGAGCTCCTGCTCCTGGAGAACTCTTATTCCAGCAGGGAGCTGTGCTGCATCCCAGAGCAACAAAGTACATATGCACTTAACAAACCCAAGCTCAGCTCCTTTTGCAAACCAAAATAAATTGTTTCCATGCCTGCCCAGATTCTAAATTAGCAGAACAAACAGTCATTTAAAATGAATGATTTCAAGTCAGAGGAATACAAATCAGAGGCTGTGTTTTTTCTCATTGGAAAAATACTGTTCCACCAAAAAATATTACATAGATTTTTAATCTTCTACAGATGGGATAGAAGATTATAAAGTGGTCAACAGACAACATAACACATCTGGCTCCACATCTGACATATCCAGATATTGGCAGATCATTCTCTTTGGTGCTTTTACACATAGCAAGGGTTATCAAGGACCACACTTTTGTTTGGCTTATGTGACCCTACACTGAGAAAGATTTTACCCCAGAATCCACCAATATGGGCAGTTTCTGTGGTCTGTTGTGCTCTGCAGGGGCCCCAGAAGCTCTGACAAAAGACAGCATTCAGGTTTTGCTGGAGGAGAATGGTGGTGCAGGAGAAAGGGAGGAAGGAGTGCCTGTGGTGCCCTGTTTTGAAGGGGAAATAAAATAGAGGGGTCAGGCAACGTCAGCTGAGGCTTCACACAAAGCTATTTGGAGTCCTTTCTACTGGAAAGCTCTGCCTCAGCTACTCCTAACTCCTGAGCTTTGGCTCTGTCTCTCTGCTGTCCTCACCAGCCACGCTGCCTTCATCTTGGCCAAGAAATCATTTTTGTGTGGAAGGAGGTCAGTAGGTGATCCTAGTTCAGAGGTCTTCTGAGGAAGTGTCAATCCAGGCAGGAAAGCTGTTTGGAACAAGTTATAAGAGGTTACCCTCGGGCAAGTAATGTGTGATGAGCACATTACTCCAAAGGGAGCTCATCATTTGATACAGACCTCTGGAAGCTACCAAATTCCAGTTGTGCATATTAAAACTCTGAACGCTTCAGGTCTGATTTAGGCTGCTGCAAAGTCAACAGGAGTCTCTCACTGCCTCCAGTGGGCTTTTAATGTGATCCTTATTGAATAAATAATCAAGAAGTAAACCTGCATAGAATCTGATTACCTGGTCTGCAGCCTCTGAATGAACTCTCTGCTGCATTGTGGAATTACAACACTGTGGCATGTGAGATTCCAGTGAACTAAGAGCAGAATTTCCATTGCCCAGCTGAGTACCTCTGGTCAGCCTAATCTCTGACTTCTGCTCTGAAATCACCAGTCTGTGTTACACAAGAGGTCAGACTCTCTGATTTACAACTCTCCTTTCTGCCTTTAATAATCTGTGATGAAATCTTTTATACATGAACTCTAAGCAGCTGCAAGTGCCTGCACCAGCTGGCAAACCTGCCCCATGACCACTCACCCTTTCTGCAAGTCACTGGGGCTCCAGGGCTGCCAAGATGGTGCTCTGAGATGATCCAAAAGATCTCTTTAATTTAGCAGCACAGCTGTTTGTTGTTCTGTCCAGGAGCAGTAAAGCTATCAGTTGCACAGAAGGAAAATATTTTAAAGCACACTAAACAGCAAATAATCCTCTGCTCAGGATATTAAAATATCACAAACCACAACTTTCTCAGTGCTATATTTTGTAGCAGACATCTGGCACGCCAGTCTATAGAGTGAGGAGGTGATGTGCTCATATCAAGTCTGGGCTAAAAGGGGATGTCCAGGTAGCCTTGTGCAGTCTGCTTCTGGTCAGGAATTGCTTTTGCAGACCCTTTATCTCCAATACATTGTCTTACAGTCACTGCCACGTTTGAAGGCATGTTTTGTTGCCATGATGAGGCTGGATGTATCAGGTGGAGCCTTGGCCAGCACGCCTGACACCTTGTGAGGGAGAGGGTGGCTGCAGCCAACTCTTTACACATTTTTTGACCCACCTACCATTTTTGGAAGTTGCAATAATTGCTCTAATTGCTTGCTTGCATGAGGTCTTTGCCCTCAAATTGTCAAAAGCAGTTTCTGAGGTGCTGACCAAGTCAAGATGTGAGGCAGGCTGAGCGCACGATGCTCTGCTGCCATCAGAGTTCTGCAGGGCCAGATCCACCCAGGCATCACATGGGTGGCACAGAGGGGATTGCTGGGGGAGGAGGGGTACAGGCCTGTGGGCATCGATGGACAGACAGATGGATAGACCCACTTCCCCTCCAGAACCAAAAACTTACAGTTTGTTTTTCTTAGTCCTTCAACCAGCAGAAAGATGCTGGTCACTGTTACATGAAACATACAGATGACGAAAAGAGTAACTTCCCTGAAGTTAAGGCAGAGGATGAGTGTGTCATCTGGCATTAAGTGTGAGATTTTGGAGACAAAGGGGGACAGATTCCTGCACTGTGCTCTGGAAGGATACTGGATGTGACTTTGGGGGACACAGGAGAGGTGGCATGTGGTGAATATACGGTCTGGGTTTTAACACCAAGAGCCTTCATCTTATTTCCTG
Source organism: Irena cyanogastra (assembly GCA_013397155.1). NCBI lineage: Eukaryota > Metazoa > Chordata > Aves > Passeriformes > Irenidae > Irena > Irena cyanogastra. The sequence continues at coordinate 304,471 of VWZV01002814.1, read as the reverse complement.
TGGTCCTCTGACACTGTGCAATCAGTTTCTAGCCATGAAAATGATGGTCAAGGTTTGATAAAAGGTATAACTCATCAGTATGTGCAGAAGCCTCTGCAAAATCCAGATGGGAAAATGACCTTGATTCCTGCAGTTAAAGAGAAAATGAGGCTTGGGCCAGATTAATTCCCAGGGTTGCACATTGATTTCATTGGAGTTGCCCTGGGGGTGAGCTTGATTCTCAGCTCCTTGAAGTTTCCAAAACAAAGCAGAATCCAGGTGGGCAGCAGTATGGAACTGCTGGAGTTTTTTTGTTTGGGTTTTGGGGTGTTTTTTGGTCAGTTGTTTTAGTACAAGCTACACATGACATACAATTTATTCCTGCAAATCTGTAGGAGCAGGCAACTATTTTACAAAGAAAAGATAAAGCCTTCACCTGGAACCAGCTCATGTTGACTTTAGAGAGATTTCCTTTTATTGATGAACATGATTTCTGTTTGAAGTACCCCCAGCTCTGACTCTCAGGACTGCATCCATTCTGTCTCTCTGAAGCCACCACCTGCTGGTGTGTTTGCAGCAGCTTGTCCAGAAGAACACATTTCTGAACAGAAAACTGGTTTTACTGAATTAATATAAAGTGGGATCAAACTGCAGCAGTTGAAGTTGAATTTCTACATGGATGTGGACTCCACAGTTTGGGCATGTCTGGACCTAGATTTTTGTGTTCCTTGGCCATTAAATATTGTCAATACTGAGTGTTTTTCTTATTTTAAATGCTACCAATTTATACAAGGCCTATTCAGTCCTACAGATGGAATAAAATTCTGAATAGTCTAGTGTTTGAATTTGGAGATTCAAGAATACAGAGGTGAGCATAGAATTCAGAAGTTGGGTTTGGTTTTACAGGGACAAATATGAAAGGGGAATCCAAAGATGGTAATTTGAACTGGACCCTTTTCCATGGCAAATTTAGGTCTCTAGGTACCCACAGGGAGCTTTTCCTGGGAAGTTCTGGTTCCACACCCTGAATGCACAGTTTGAATGCAGATGTAGGTCCTACCTGGCAGCCCACTGACCTTGCTGAGAGAATCACATGAACTTGCCAGTGTCTCACAGTCTCACAGTGCCCTAACTGGGACCTTGTGAAAATTCATTACATTCTCATGTGAAAACTCCTCATCTAAAGCCCAAAAGAACTGAGCTGGGAGTCACCAGAGTATCCCATCTGTTTCTCAGATAACATTTTCTGCTCCCACAGCAGAAGTCAGTTTTCCCTATTAGTTTTGCTTTCTGTGCTGTTTGATAGCAGGAAGAACAAAACCCAGTGAAAATTAAAAAATGAAGATAATGCAAAGTTAAACACACCTCTTTTTGATCTTCAAATTGAGTTGATGTCAAGTAAAGCTTGTTCCCTGTGCACTGGCTTGCTTCTTTGTTAAATGGTGAATTGAGTGAAACTATTTGATTTGCCAGCCTGTGCAGTAAGTTGGAAAATAAAATTAATTAGTAGCAGTGTCAGAGGCACAGTAGAATCAGAAGCTCTTCACCTTTGCAGTGTCCTGTTATCACATGATCAGATCACTTGGTAAGCTCTGTGATCCCCATAACCCCTGCTCAGGGCTGCTCCTGGCACCACAGCCCAGGTGGGAACAGCCCAGCAGGGGAGCTGACATCTCTGCGTCTCAGATTTTGGGGGTTCTGCTTTGGGCTCTGCACAAATCAGGGTCCTGGGAAGCAGAATTGCTCAGGACAATGAGCTCTGGTTTCCTGTCTGTCCTGGCATGTTTGGAGGAGGCACGAGGTGCCCTGGGGAGGGCTCTGTGAGGAGCCCCTCTGGCTCAGGCCATCAGCTGAAAGCCTGAGCAGGGCACTTACTTGGGTTCCCACTGCTCCCTGAGCAGGAACTGCTCTGCCCTCTTTGGGCCAGGGTCCCCAAGGACTCAGAGAGGAGGATCCCCCTGGAAACTCAGAGCTCTCAGAAAGGAAAGCATCACTGTATCCAGGAGCTGGATACAGAGCCTTAAATGTCACCAAAGTCCTTGCTTAGGGACTGGCACTAAGATGGAGCCACTGATTGCTTTCTCCCTGCAGTTTTTTTAGAGATCAAGGAATTAAAATTCACCAAAGCCTTGATTTCTGAAAATTACTAAGACTGACATAATTTTTCCTTCGCAATGTAATTTAGTTGGACTGACCAACATGTTCCTCCTCCCCAGTGCTGCCCCTCTGCTCTTGTATCAAGCTGTGAGAAAGAAGGGCTGTAAGCAGCTCCCTAAAATGCAGATTGCACACAAGGGTAGCACAGCAGAACCATCCTGCTTTCTTCTACCAGCTCTACTCAGTATTTAAACTGAGTTATTTAGTTCCCACGGGAAAATTGTACTAGAACAGAGAAAGGCACAGCACGCAGCTATTATTGGGGCAGTGATTGTAATGAGCATGGAAATGGAACAATATATAACCTCTTCTTAATAGACTCTTGGGAGGGTTATCCTCTGCTATTCCTCAGATCCCATATCCAGACTTTATTTTTTTTTAATAATTGATAGTGCCTTGTTTTTTTTCCATTTGTATTGCTCAATAAACATTAATGGCATTTTCCAAAGATGGATTATCCCTGTGCCTGCACCAGAGTATTTTGAATAAAACAAATCCCCTTTTTTCTTTTCAAGCAATTGTTTGATGAGAGATACTGTCCTTTCCAGAAAGGATATTTGATCATGGAAGGTCAAATTTTTCTGCACTGAAACTGCAGCTGTGCTAGCTGGGAGTGCTCTGGTGTGTGTGTGAGCTCCCTGTGTCATCACAATTCCTGGTGAATGCTGTGGTGAGCTGCAGCCATGCTGGCCTAGGCCTCCTTTACCATAGAGAAGGTGCCTGAAGTCCAAGAGGGAGGCAGGCTGGGAAGATGTACAACTTTCTGTGCATGCAGCAGTTCATTATGCAACTATCATGAATAGAAATCCTCTGTCCTGGAATGGGAGTTATCAAGCTTTAACTTCGTGGCCATAAATGTATCAGCAGTTTTGAGATCTTCATGCTCTTAAACATGCTGCTAACAGTGTATCAGCCTGGCTATGGAGTTTTTTGGGGGATTTTTTGCTCTTAATAAAGGTGTGTAAGGAGGACATGGGGAAATTGAACGATGCCCATCACTGTAGCTCAGCAGCTGAAGCAGAGCACTCAAGCTTAACTCCGTGCAGGTGAGGAGGATATGAGCTTTAATGCCTTCTACTCCATAGAAACAGCCTTCCATCACCTTGAAGGCTTGAAGCACTGGTGTGGGAGAGGGAAAACGAGAATGCCATGGAAACATCTCTGCTTCACTAAGGAAGTGCAGTGCTGTTTCTTTTGGTTCTACTCCTAGGTGTGTGCAGTGGGTCATCCCACAGCAGCAACTAAATATTTTGTTTCAGTTTTGGGAGAGAAATCAGTCCCTGAAGACACTGACTTGTGTCTTTTCTTGTTTTTAATTTCCTTGATGCAGTGACATACAAATTGATCCTCGCCATCTAGGACCAGGGCTACACCCTGCCCCAATTAATAAAGTTTTAGTGCTGGACATGTTTTGGGGGCACCATCTGCCCCATGTTAAAAGTAGTGTATTTTATTGCACACCTGTTAGTACAGGTTGGGTTTGCGTGCTTTAACTGATGAGAATTCTCTGCCTTCTATGTTTTAGGAAGTGTCATCCTCAAGAAGATGTTTTTTCGTGCCTGTCATGCATCCAAGCTGCAGCCTTGCTGGCGTGGAACCAGGAAGGATAGCACACTTTGTTTCCTGCTAGCTCTGCTCAGCCTTGGGTGCTACACCATCTCCTCTTCGGCGTTGCTCAGGGTGTGGCAATGATACCTTTTGGGGCAGTAACTCTGCTGCTGGTGCACAGTCAGTGCAGTTTCAGATATAAAGGTGTAAAGTGAAGCCCGTGGCAGCCTGAGGGATTGCGTGGGCCTTTATCAGCCAGAACCTCTCTGAGCACATACACAAAAATGTTGTTGACAGACAACTTTCCTAAATTGCTTTGTTGAGTGTCAGCTTGACTTTATAGCACATTGTCACATGCCAGTGCTGACACTTGTGGCAGAACTTGCTGGTGCAGTATGGCATGCTTGTCTGTTGCTTTATCTGCATTTTCTTCCTAGGAAAATCCTTATGGTCCAAGCTGGACCCTTTTTATCAGGTTTTGTCCTTGATGCATAGGTGAGAGGGGATGTTTTGCACAGCACATACAGCCAGAACCACGCCAACATCACAATTAAAAATGGGGTGAAACAAAACAAATGCTTTAAATGAACTCATATTTCTGTGATGTATTTTCTGCTGCTGGACTTCTAATGCTCAGAATCTTTTGTAGCAGCATCTGTTACTCAGAGAGCAAAGGTTTGCTGCAGCCTTACCAGAGTTAACAGTAGCTATGGGCCAGGTTAGATGGAAATATCCTTCTTTTTTATCATTTACTTTTCTGTGCTAGGTGTTTGCCCAAAGCCGTGCCATCACAGCAAGGAAATTTGTCCTGCTAGTATCACATGCAGCCAGACAAGGGTTGTGGTCACTATAATGTTAAACTGAGTCACAAAGCTTCCTAAATGGTTGCTGTATGTGTGGCTAAAGAAAGAAAAAAAAGAAACATTACTCATCAAGACTTTAACACCAAGCAAGAAGAGGAAGAAGCAGTGAAGAGATTGCAGGAACTTCAAAGTAAGCAAAAAAATTCTCTGTGGATTCCCTTTTTCCCTGAAAATTGGGAAGCAGCAGGCAGATAATCAACAAAACCCACATCACCTCCTAGAGATAAGGCCTGGAGACAGAGCTTACAAGGCACTTGAGTAAAAAAAAAATGCACGAAGCTCTACATGGTATCTACAAGCTGTGGATCCCCTGGATTTTCCCAGGCACCTGGAAGGTGTTGGGGCACCTGGAGCCAAGCAGCTCCCAGTCAGCAGCTGCTGCAGGTGGACACTGTGCAGCCTCACTGGTTTTTGGGCTACCGTGGTGTCAGGAGTCCCTGCATTACACCACAGGCTGACTTTTGCAGCTTCTTAGAGGCCAGGAAAAAACTCAGTATTTCCTCAGGGTTTTTATCATGGTTTGTGCCATAGTATGTGGCTCGTGGTTAAGAAGGGAGCAAGGAGAGCCAGCACTCAGTGTGAGCACATGGCAGAAGACCTGCTCCAAGGTGCTGCAGGCACTGGGTGAGAGCAGGAGCAATTGGCTCTCACTGTGGGCAGACTCAGTGAGTGCCACATGAAAGTGATCAGCTCAAACACCATGGAACAAAGGAGCAGATTATTTTGACATTTAGGCCTGAATATGGCATTTCCAGGGATTCTTGTAATGATTTGGCCAAAGACTATTAACGAGCCAAAAGCCCAGTGGGGGAAGTGGTAAGTGAGTCTCACAATGGAACAATTAGACATAGTAGGACTGGGTCTGCTGTTGCCCACAGCTCTTTGGGCCTTAGGCAAAGGGTATCCTGCACATAAAGCCACAGCAATTTTTAGTCTCTCATGATGGAGCTGGTCTAGATGACATCAATGCCTTTGGCCAGCTGTCATGGCTGGGTCCAGAAGAGGCTTGTGGTATCAAGGTGTGTTGGGGGTGTTCTATTCTGTGCTAGGTGCTGAGCTTTCCCTCCACTAGGGCAGCTGGAAAAGCTGTGGCTCAGTGCCTAAATCATGGTCTGGTGTTTGGTGACTGGGATAGTTCAGGAACCTGCTAGCTCAACATATTGGCCTTGAGACTCCATTTCTTTGAGTGTACAAGTCTCCAGTGATCCTTTAATTTGGGGTGCTCTGCAGTTTGTGAGGGAGATGAAATGTGGGCAGTGAATTCCATCAGATGGGGCTGGAGGGCAGCAGTAAGTCACTGACATGATGTGTAGCGCAGGGGGTTGCCTGCTGTAGGTGCAGCATTGGGCAGCAGACCCGTGGCAAGAGGCTCTTTATTTCAAGGTGTCAGTTTTTCCAAAACACAAAACGACATGCTTGAAATTCATTCCTTCATGCTGATCCTGGGAATCTTCCATAACCTTGAGATTTGGCTGTCTCTTTGCGTCCCGTACGGAGCCGCTCACCGAGCCCTGACGCGCCCCAACGTCGCCTCGTGTGTGGGGAGGGAGGCACTGGGGCAGAAGTGGCTTTGCAGGAGCACCGTGGCCAGCCCTGGTACAGCCCTGGCACTCCCAGCAGCAGCTCTGTGTGTGTGGCTGTCAGGCAGCTGAGGCATTGGCTGGGATGGCACAGGAGCCTCCACAATTAAGGTGTATTTGGAATTTCATGGTGCCCGTTACGAGCCCGTAACTGCAAAGCTTCAGGCTGGTTCCCTGTGTATGAAGAACTGTTCTGCTCCCTCTCCAGGCCCTTGGGTGATTGCTTTTTCCTTTTGTTTTCACTCCTCACAGGACCTGTGCCCATGGCTGAGCAGCAAAGGCTCCTCATCCAGGGCAGTGCCTGTTTTTGTCACAGCAGCTCCATCACTGCTGCTGGTGGTGCCTGCAGGCCCTGGCTGCCCAAAGTGGTCAGAGACTGGAGTTAATGTGTGAGTTAACTGGAGTTAATGGAGTTAATGTGATCTCTAACGGGGCACCAGCCCACACTGCCCTGCTCCAGTCCCACCCAGCAGCGAGGCTTCTCTGCTGAGCCCCGACCCACAAGGAGAGAAAGCTCCAGACAGGGAGAGCCTTCCCAGTCCCCACTAAAGCCCTGGGTGCTGCAGGTGGGCTCAGCACTGGGCATCCCTCACCCCACTGCCCTCCTCCTGGCCTCTCCCCATTTGGGAATTCGTTATCTCTGAAGTGCTGCTCCAGCATCTGCAGCCCTGGCACTGCCAAGACTCGTGCCCACACCCACATCCAGGCTGCTGCAGCATCTCAGGGGCCTCAGACCATCACAGTGGTAAGGCTGGGGACTGGAGGGGTTGGCAGCCTCTGCTTTGAACATGTGTGGTATGTGAGGAGCCAGAACATTTAGGGAGACCCCAGCTGCTACAAGAATGTCTTCACCCTGGCACAACTGGATAGGCACAACCACCCATGCTCCCCTACACCTGCTCCCTCCTAGGCACACCCCATCCCCACATCCCTCTTTCCATTGCTGAAATCCTGTTGCTCTCTCATACAGCACATGCCTTACCATTTCCATCTGACAGCAAAGATTTCAGCAGCATTTCTTGATCTGTTTTATATTTTGAAGCAAACAGCTCTCCCTCCTGCCCTTTATCTCCTAGCTCTACCCTAATAAATATGATTGCTTCATCCTGTGAGACCTGAAAACTCATTTCTGAAATTCCCCTGGCAACCAGTACAGTAAAACAAACCTATAAATATAAATAATTATGATAAAAAGGCATAAAATGCCAGACTTGGGTCAAACATACTCATGCAGTGACATTAGCAACAAATAACTACGCAGGGTTTGAATGTAGATGGAAAAGGCTGAATAAAGAGTAACTACTTCATTGCCCATAACTGCCAGGCTCCTAATTCGGGCAGGCCGTATCTTACTGATAGCAGAGCAAACACAGTCATAATGTACCCCTGCCTTTCCTGCTTTGTGAAAAATCCCATCCATCCCCGGGGAAGCAAGGATGTTAAAAACAGCAGTGTGAATGTGAGGTGAAAGGATAAGACAGAAAGCACAGTCACAGGATGCAATTCCCATGTGTTTGTTGCACATCATATGCTAAGTTCAATTTTCCAAAAGCTTTGTTTTATTTTTAAAGGTAACATCTTTATTATTATTATTATTATTATTATATTTATTAGTTGTTATTATTATTATGCAGAGATGAGATTTTTTTCCCCCTTTGATCACAGAGCAAACAGTTTGCTTTTGAAAATGTTAATGGAGTCCTGATTTAAAACATTTTTTCTTCACTTTTTTTTGTTGTTGTTGTTTTTTAAAACGTTGCAGCAGGCAGGATTTCGATTTTCTCGTCCTACAGAAAGAAAGATTCTGGAGTTCACACTCCAAGCCACTACCGGTAGGTCCTGCCTTGCCCAGTTGTCATCATCTCAGTGTGGTTTCGCCAGGTGGGGTGGGTAGGTGGGTGGGAGGGGAGGATTTGGAGGAAGGGAGGGTGTTTGTCAGCTATGTCGAGTCTTGGTTAACAACTTTGCCTCCATTCATGGTTGGTGTCCCTGAACTTTTCCTTGAGCGTCCTTGTTTTTCTCCAATTTCATGCAGCGATGGCTCTCTGTACATGCACACTGCAAACAGAAGAGACACCCGTTAACAGCCCTGAAGTCACAGACAGTCATGACCATAACAAATTATTTCTTTGTACATGATGCTGGATTCCAGCCCCATGACAAACACACATACATATCCACACTTAGAAAACCTCTATTGACCCAGCAGCAGAGTGTGTTACCAAGCAGGATCTCTTTACTTGCCCTTGCTGCCATTTGCTTCTGTCTCTATATTCATTCAAAGGCAGAGAGAAACAGCAGATTGACTGCTCACAGATAAATCTTTCTAGCTTGTATGTCCTTTACAGTTTTTTTCATGTTATATTCATATATATAAAATAAACATTTTAGCTCACAGAGCCATATACTGCCTTGAGAGGCTGATTATCATCTAACAACAGGTCCAAGAACGACCTGGTTCCCAGCCCTTGACCTCCCACAAAAGCCCTTGAGAGACCTGAATCAGAACTACACCTGCATCTGAGCCATGCAAGCATTCTGGGGGTTGAGCTGTGGATCTGAAGTGGTGACTCAAGCCCATTTGGCTCCATCAGCCAAGAGCCGAGGTCTGCTCTCGGCACTTGCGATGTATTCCTCTGTAAATCCAGCCAGCCAAGGTCAGGGCTGTGAGCAGACACATGGGATGAGTTCAGTGACAGCAAGTCAGGAGCCATCCCAGCTTTCCATGGTCGTCTGGCAGCACCTGAGAACAGGGTGGCTGGAGGGCACCTTCTCTCCAGACCCTGGCTATGCAGTATGTGTCCCATAAAAATGTACTTGCTGGAGCCCAGACAGCCGGAGAAGGCAACGTCTGCCCAAGGCATGGCTCATCCCCATATCCTGGGCAGGACAAAGCATTTATCCAGCTCACCACATGGACTAAGTCCTCACGGCTGTCCTTGTGCCATGTGAGGTGTGCCAGAGCAGGGGCATGAGCTGTTCACACCGAGGAGAGCATCTCTGATGAGCTCACTGCAAATGTGGCAGGGCGCAAATGGAATTGAAAGAGAGAGGCATCTCAAGGGCAGGCACAATGGAGTTGAGAACATAAGGCAGGTCCAGACTGCAAATGTCATGTCCAGATCTTTGCAAAAATTAGGAAATGAAGAAATGATTGTGTACTGCTTCATTTTGTGAAGCTGTCACATCACAAACAATGGCACAGAGCTCCAACACAGGACAGAGCCTATCAGGGTTTGGTTCTGGGTAAGCAACAAGGACAAAACTTAAAAAATTATCTGAAGAAATTTTAAAAAAACCCACTCCATGTATGAAAAGGCAATGTAAGTGCTTGTATCTATAATCTACCTTGATTTGCAAATAAATCCCAGCAATTAGAGGCAGGCTGAAAATGACATTATTGCTCTGCACTTTTACTCCTGACTAGATAAACAGTTACAGCACTGTGGAACAATACAGGACAAAGATAAAGTGCAGTCAACTGTGTATTAATAGAAGGGATATTGAATTGAATACATGAGCAGTGAAAAAATATTACTTTTCCCATAGAGTATTTTTCATGCAAGGCTTTCAAAGCAGTTTAAACAAACACACACACACACACACACTGGTCCTTCCAGCAAGGCTGAAAGAAGGTACTGCTCTGCAAACTGTTATTGCTACTGGAGCCATTTTTTTCATGAAAATCAGAAAAAAAAGAGAAAATGAAGGAGCTGTCCCATGGGTCTGGGCCAGGATGAGCTCTGCCAGGACTGCCCATCAGGTCCACACAATGGATGCTGTCTGCATGCTGCAAGGACAATGTGTAGCATGGCAGCAACAGATGGAAAAGGGCTCTCTCATCCCCTTTCAGTCCTGAGCTGCCCCTCACACCTTGGAAAGTGTCACTCAACCACACGGTGATGGTGAATTTGCCTGTTGTGGCAAAGTACCAAATAAAATCCTAAAGAAAGTATGAAATGGTTAACAGCTGAGGAAAACCTGTGCCCTTGTGATTTCTTACCCTGAGCTGCAGTGTCTTTGGATAGCACTGAGGGTGTGCATCACTTCTGTGACTCACCTTATTCTCGGATGTGATGTTTGCCCAGCAGAATGATATATTTGTGCCAGTGCTGTCCCAGTGACCCAGACATTCCATACACAAAGTTTTGTCTCAAGTGCACTGTTGCCTTCATCCTGACCTCTCTGGTCCCAAGCTGGAGCTGGAGGGACCTCCATGAGTTCTTCCCCCAGAACCAAGCTCATCTCACCCACACCCATCCCCAATAACCCATCAGGCTGGGCCAGATGCTTAAGCACAAGGACTGAGCACAGTCAGTGCTGCCTTTCCTCAACTCCTTGCCTCTGGCTGTGGCCTTTGGGCAAAAACCTTGAGCTGCCAACACGGCCCACAGAGTAAAGAATAGAAACCGGGTGATGGAAGTAAACAACATTTGCAGCTACAAATGAAGAAAACCCTGTACCTGGCAAGCAAATTGGGCAGGAATTAAAAGTTTATCTTCCAGTCTAGTGCAGGATACAAATACTGATGTGAGGCATGGCTGAAGACTGCTCACATTGAGCTTTTCAGACAGAGCTGTCAAAGCCTCTGTACCAGACAGGCTGTGCCAACAGCCAGTACCAGAAAATCTGTAGCAGTATAAGACAAGCATATTTTCAGTATTTAGATGCACCTACAGGATCAGAGTATGCAGTACTTACATGGTATCATGCACAAGAGATGTCTGGATGTTGTCCTACTCAAGAGGGCTTGTGCACACGAGCTGAGCTGTGGCCATGGCTCAGCAGGGGCTGTAAACCCCCTGCACTGTGGCACACAGGTGTGTACACCTACATCTGCACAGGCTTCAAGGACAGCCCAACATGTGCAACACAGGCTCTTGGACTGCAGCTTGTTCCTCTTTGTACTGAGGAAGTCTGAGCGTGACTCACGCAGGGAGATGTTAGTCACGGACTGGGGAGGGGGTGTTTGCAAATGGACTCTTGTGAGTGCCCAGATCCTCCTAGCTTTGAAAGTACGTCTTTGGGCTCCAGGACTCGCAGCACTCACTGCCAGGTCCCTTTGGGATCCCTCTGAGTGTGTGTATGTGTGTGTAGACGTGTCACCTGCACCGAGGTAAAGCAGCAGCAGTGTGACAGGCATGCCCGGACGCCTGGGAGGTCTGCTGGAGCACAGAGCACAAGGAGCTTTGGAAGGATGAGCAATTCAGCTAGAACAAGAGTTCCCTCCCTGCTTTGCCTTGCTTCTCCCACCCACTCACACCCACACACCAAGCCAAATACAGCCCTTAATGTCTGGAAACCAAGCTAATGCTTTGGAGTTTCAATCAGATAATCAGCTCCTATGCCCCAGATTCCAATCAACACATCCATATTCATGCTTTAATTGGAAAGTGCTGTTAGCTTGATCTGCTTAAGAGCTGCAGGATTAATGGAAGGGGGTGAATGCAGTGGGGCTGTGCCCATGTCTGGTTCTTGTAGCTTTTGATTCCCTGCTCCCTTGCGAGCCAGCAGTGCCTGCCACTCACAGGCACAAGGGAAAAATTTACACAAAGATCAAACTCACCAGTTAGGAAGGAGACTGGGGGTACAAGTGAGGAGGAGGGGGGTGGCAGGGACTATACTTCCTGAAAGCAAAGGCGTGGAAGGGGCTGCCTGTCACCCAGAAACAGCTCAAACTCTTGCTTACATGCTGGCACAGGATCCCACTCTCATTTCTGCTTCCCAGACACAGCACTGGCACATCACCCACGTGATGACACTGAAATCACCCTGGGCATCAGGGACTGCCTGAGTTTGGGAAGCATCGTTTTGTGTCCTGACCCTAGCATTTCTCACTTGGCATCATTGCAAGCTGAGGAGTTTAGGGCATGCAACAAACTCCATTTCCTTTCTCTAGAATATGGCAAAAAGCTTATTAAGCACATTAGATATTTCCCATCTATCCATCTTCACTCTGTGTCTTTCCTTATCTCAGACCCTTGCGAGCCAGGAGGAACCAAAATTTTTCTAAGCTGCCATTCAGCAGGTGGGCAGCCCTGCAGGATCACCATGTGTCCACTGGTGCCTGGCTGGATCTGGGCAGGGCTGGAAGCACATCCTCTGCTAGCAGCCCAGAGAAGGCTCCTTGCCTGGACAGATACCAGCTCTGGGTGTCGGTATCTGCCCGAGGGGCTGTATTTGCCAGTGCTTTGGTGCAGGGAATTAATTGCCTGAGCAGCAGCACTCAGGGGCACCAGGGAGAGAGGGATTAGGCACCCTCGTCTGCTGCCTCTAATTACTGTGTTCTAAATCCCAGCTGATGCATTTCAGAGTCATGTGAGCTCATGTCTATCTGGTGGTAAAATGTGAAGGATGTTGCCAGGTGGAATCACACTTTGTTCAGATAAGAAAAGCAGCATAGGATGGCAAAAAAAGCCAAGCAAAATTATGGTTAAAATACATTATGTTTGTCATCTAATAAGATGATCAAGAGTCCGATAGATGAACAAGTGAGTTAGTGTGGCATAGAAAACATACCAAAGCCTGCCCACCTGGAAGACAGACCCAAGAGAGGAACTGTGTTAGCAAAGACTTAGAGAGTGTGGAGATTTTGAAGTTTGATTTTTTAAGAATACTTTTTAGGATGTTGGGAAAGTGACATTTTATATGGGCAGGTAGTAACAGGACAAGGGAGAACGGTTTTAAACTAAAAAATGAGAGATTTAGGTTAACATTAGGAAGAAATTCTCCTCTGTGAGGGCAGTGAGGCACTCCCACAGGTTGCCCAGAGAAGCTGTAGATGCCCCATCCCTGGAAGCGCCCAAGGCAAGGCTGGATGAGGTCCTGAACAGCCTGATCTGGGGAGGGTGGCATCTCTCCCCATGGCAGGGCAGTGGGACTAGATGCTGTTTAAGGTCCCTTCCAACCCAGGACTTCCTATGACTATGCTTTGTGTATTAAACTGATACCTGTAGTATCAGGCCTACTGCATTTTCCTAGTCAACAGTGTCTTGTACTTCTTTACAACATCTGAGGACTCTGCCTTAACAAAACTTGGATGTTATTTCCCTGAGGAAAGATCTGTCTGCTTGGATACTCATCAGTGGTAATAAATGGATCCAGACTAGCCATTAACAGGTCACCTTTGTATCTGAGCCATGTTCACATCATGAGGGCTGAAGCACCATAAATTCAGAGTTAGGGGCTGCTCTGCTGACTTGGAGAAAGTTTTCTGCTTCTGTGGGCAGATTTGCCACCCTAAATGTTTTCTAGTTTGGGCCAGGAGAGAGAGGAAATGTAACTATTTGGGAGAGTTACATTTGGAAATTATGTCTTCAAGGAGAAGGAAATATAAATAACAGAGCACATCCACAGTAAGCATCTGATAATATTCCTACTTAAATGACTGGAAACTTCTCACATTGAGATGGATTTGGATATTTAGAAGAACAAGAGGCTCTATGGATTGTAGGACTGTTCCAGTACTAATCATTACAGACACTTAAAGAGACTGAAATTTCTCTAAAAGATTGCTTGCTGTCCAAGTGACAATTATACTCAAGCTCATTTCTTGTGCAGTCTAGTTCAATCTTGATGTCTTCCCTTTAGGGTTCGTTTAGCTCGAATAATCAGTGATCAGAAATAAAAATACCAAAAGAAATGTGTTGCGTGTGTGTGTTTGAAGCAAAACTGGCAGCACACAGTACATCAACTGCTGCCTACCAGGCTGTTTGCCTTGGCTTTGCCTGTGCACAGATGGGAGAGGAACTTAACGTCTCCCCTGTTATTACTTAGTAAGTTTTTTGTGCTTTCATATTGATTAAGCTTAATCTTATTTCCAAAAACAAACAAATCCTACCTACACTAAACAAAAAAAAACCGACCAAACCCCAAAACTTTTCTAGTTGGTATCTATTGAATTTTGTACAAAATACCTCCAGCATCCTGCCAATCTACCTGAGTAAAAACACTCTGAGTGCTTAGCACAGCAGAAAGCTGTAGCTGCTAAGAGCCATAGATAACACACACCCATACACAGATACCACTGTGTATATATGCATATGTGCTCCCATGACTACTTAGAAATTATCTGTGAGGATATTTCTTATTTATATATCAGTTCGCTGTCCATTTGCAATTTCAAGGAGACTTCTGAATTCAGAGAGCAGGATGAAGCAATGGGAATCAAATGAGCTTGGGGAGAAATCTGGGGGTTTTTTTGTTTCCTTTCCTCTCTTCACTAAACTGCTGCATAATTTTTCTGTACATCAGAAACAACTGGGAAGTTTCATCTCAGAGATAACTGCCATTGAGTGGTAGGTGAAGTGTTTCCTAGCAATGGATGTGGCACCACTCCTTCCCAGGGGAAGCAGATTCCTCCTTGCACACATTCCTCTGTCAGCCATCACAGGGTAGGGCTAATGCTGGTGGTGGTACCCAGTAACAGGAAACCTGGGGGTGTGACTGTGGATGGAAGCTGCAAAGTTCCTGTGGATGGAAGCTGTGTCCTGAATAAGCAGCAAAGCCCACACACTGGGGCAAGCCACAGCATTCTGCAGAACCGACATGCAAATACAGCAGGAGAGTGCTTTGAGTATCTCCTTGGAGTCACAACAAAGAGAAAGAAGCTGTTAAAACAGGGTAGGAATTGCCCCTTTTCTCTAACATCTCTGCTTGCAAGCTCTGCTCACGGGGACCTCGATGGATGCGGTGCAGAGAAGTCACGTGGAGATGAGCGTGTTTTACTCCAGCCCTCCCCACAAGTCTCTGCTACCTACAATGAATCTTAGGCTTGGGAACAGTCCCCTGTCTGGAGCCACAGCCCCAGACAGCTGAACGCTTTGGGAAGCTGACACGTGCCTTGGCTTGGGAGACTGCCAGCTCTTTGATGCAGCAGCGCTCACAAAGCCTGACTGCAAAGCATGTGGAGGAGGGAAGGAGTGGAGGAGCCCTTAATTTGGCTGCCAACTTCCAAAGCGCTCGCTCGGGAGGTTATGTGACAGCTGTGATTGAAGCAAGTGTGGGAGGATGCAACCGCGGGAAAGGGGAGCTCTCGGCTGGGCTGGGTTATTCAAAATGAAAGCCAGAGCGGCATTTGCTGAAATGAGATCTCTGCTATGGGTCAGGCAGCTCTGTTAAGGAAAGGCTTTCCACGAGGAGAGCCACAGGAATGGCCTAGTTTAATGCATGCAGAAGGAAACTATTGAGCTGTTCAGCAGACACCATGCATGCTAGATTAAAAAAGAAGCCTGGATTCAAAGGATCCCACTGATCAGTGCCAACGCCCAGCCAGGCAGTGAAGAAATACCAGAAGGAGGTGGAAACCCAGCTATGAAAGCTGGTGCTTGTAAAAGACTCTCCTTGCTGTCAAGGCAAGACAGAAGTTGGTGACCAACCCCATGCCTGAAGCAGACCCTGTTCCTTAGCAAAACACAGGGGCTTTGGGTACCACTCCCAGTAATGCCTCAGATAAACAACAAAGGGTTCCTGGCTGCAGAGAAGATGCTGAAAACAAGCATAGGACATGCAGCTCCAGGCCATTCTCTGCCCTTTCAACATTTCCATTTCCTGTGCAAAGGCCACAGATACTCTGGGAATGCTGCACTCAATTTCTCTCGTGCTTTGCTTCAGATGGCCTCTTCCTTACACTCACAACTGCCCGCCCCTGAGCTGGGAAGCTTTTAAAAAGGCCACTGCTGTGTGGAGTGTGAGCTTGTGGCCTCCACCACTTGTGAGTGGTACCTGTTAGGGGAGCACCAGTTCACACCTTCTCCCACAGCCAACATGGGGCAGTGAGAGGGAGCACAGAGCTGCGCAGCCAAGGCCAGCTCCAGGCTACTGTGGCAGGAGTAAGATGGGGTCAGAAAGGCATACCTAGTTTGGGAATTGAAAAGTAGTGCTTTTCCCAAGCAAGAGAGAAGAAGTGTTGTTTCCAGAATCAAGTTAGTACCTGTTAAGTACTAGGCTTATCACTCTATCTCTCCATTTATCAGGGGCCAGCCCACAAAAAGCAAAATGTCCTGGCAGGAGCCTGAGGCACACTTCAGAGAATGTACAGGCATCAGCAAGAGGGCAGAACATCAGCTCCATGACTTTCACTGAAGTCTCACACTGTGATGAAGACATATGGCATGACAGCATCCCATCTAACTTTGGACAACAACTCTACCCCCCAGTGACTAACTAGGATGTCTTTACATATGAGAAAAAACAGATTTAATCTCAGAGTAGACATATAAAGAACATCCACAGCTGTGCTGGAAGGAGCCATTTTTCTTCTGTTACTATGAACAGAGTGCCAAAGTCTAAAATCAAGTGAGATAAATCCTGTCTCTACTGACTCTATATGGGACTGGAAGCCTACTGAAATACACTGGCAAAATCCTCTGAGAAGACAACATTGTGATTACTGCTGCATCACATTCCTTTTGAACTGCTGGCTGCTTTTCTTTACCAGTAATTTCTTATGTTGCTGGGCTTTTAAATTCATCTTTTAGCACCCCAACGCTAAGAAACCCCTTTGAGTCTGGAAGGAAAGCAGAGGAAATGCTAACAGTGCAGCCCAGCACTTATCTGAAGTGCTGCAGACATTTCTTCTCCTTGCTTTCTGGTCTCAAAGCCCAATACCCCCACCCAGGAAACCCCTACTCTGAAGTTGTTACCTCCTCCACCCAAACCCCACTGAGGGAGAAAGTGGGCAGGTTCCATACCTTCAATGGGTTTGGGTACAAAATGTGATGAGGGTTTGGTTTTTTTCACTCGGTTTCCCTTCATAATTTGACCTTCTTTATTGAGTCCCAGGAACCACGCTCGTCCGGATTCCTGCTGCCGGTACAGCGTGGAAGAATAAATAACATAGTAGTTTTCAAAGACAGATTCTTTAAATTTGCACTCTGGTGTGAAAACATCCTGCAGTAAGAGAAAGAGAGAAGAAGAAAAAGCAATGGAAGAATTAATAATCACTGATCTTCTAAATTAGGCATCGCTGAGCAATACACAACAGTCACGCATTGCAGCTAACAACAGAAAACAACAGGCATCAGCAATGCCAGCTCCCAGCAGCAACATCCCTCTAGACAACTCCCAGCTGAAAGGCAAGGCTCTCCTTCCCTGGCAGAGCTGCGGTTTGCAAAACACCCTGCAGTGAGTGGGCATGAAAAACGTGCAGGAAAAGTCAGAAATTTGACAGGATTTAGAGTGAAACACTAAGCAAAAGAAAGAAAAAGAGAGCTGAGAAGCAGAGACAGCCTTGCTGTTCCTGATGCCGTCCCCGGCTTTGCTCATACCTTCCCTGTGACAGGCAAATGTACAATGCTTGTTGTCTAAAATATTGAGGTTTCTTCAAATTCTTAGAGGCAAAGGGCAGTTTATTGAACCATTTAACAGGATTCAAAGAAACGAGAGTACGAAAGCAAGTAAACCATTTAATTTCAAAAGCTGTGTGAGGAAATGCTGGCACAAAGCCTGGAAATCTTTCAGTAAAGAAGTAATTTTAAAGATTTCTGGTGTAAGTATTTCTGCAGGTACTTAGAAGCATTTCCACACCTGCCTCAGAGCAGAGCACATATGGATCTGTCCAGGACATTCCCTAAGACTGTGATGGCTGTGGGAGTGGCTGTGCCATTGCCACTTGTGCTGGCTTTGCATGAAGTCTCCAGGACGAAACTACACTCAGCTATGGACTAGCACTTGTTATGTCCCAATATTCAGGAGTTTCACAATGGAGAAACATCAAACCTCTTTTAAAAGATCTGGCTGGCCAGGGGATTCTGTGACAGTGGGCTCCCCAACCTTCATATGTGGTTGTTAGTGGGTTGGGTTTTGTTCCCAGAATTTGAGATTTAGTGGTTTGCAAAGTCCCACTAATTTTCTAAAAATTAGAATAATTAGACTTCTCTAAAAATTAGTCCCACTAATTTTCTAAAAACTATTCTTGCAAAAGAAGTACAAGCCACAATGAAAATTCATTTTCTGAAGCAAAACTGTTTCAGCAAAAAAAATCCCTTCTTACAGGTCCCAGACAAGGCATTTCTGAGGCCTGTGAGTGAAGGCAGATGCTTCTACAGGCAAGTGATGCTCCCTCCCAAACCTTAGCCACTCCCAAGTCTTTGGGAGCTTCTCCAGCCTTGCCAATGGAAAACCCATGACCAACATTGAGCAAAGCATCTGGAGTAATGCCACGTGTTTACTGCAGACTTTGTTTAACAGTGAACATTCTGAACATTCAGCAACACTCAGGAACGTGTTCCCAAGTGATCTGGGGGGTTACATAAAGTGTTGCTGGTGTGACAATAAATCCAGTGTGCAACAGACCTGCAGAGACTGGCAGGCTCAAAGCTACAGAAGATAAAGCACAGCAGAAAGCACAGAGCTGTGCTGCACACGTGAATTTTGCATCAATCAGCACCACACAGGTAAAAACACCATCAGCAAAACGGACCATTTTGCCTTATCTGAGGGAGTCCATCGTGCCAGAGAAATAAATATTTTTAAAAGAGAGTGAAACAAGTTAAGAGAGATCTAGATGACTTAGAGCACTATAAAATGGTGTTTGAAGTAGCTTCCCAAAAGAACAGTGTTTAAGTGTTCCTTAAATCTGCCCTTTATCTCCAGGCTTTGGCTTGCCTGGGAAGGCGCAGCTCACCTGGGAGCTGGGTTTGCAGGAGCTGCCTCTGAACTGCTGGCTCGGGGGCACTCCTGGCACCAGGCCCAGCCAGGCAGCAGCTCTCAAACCAAACTGGACAACTCAATCCCCTTTCCCATGCCTTCATTACCCCATCAGTAAAAGCTGATCATGAAAATTCCCTTTAGGGGGACTAAAAAGCTGGCGGGCTGTGAAAGATAGCTCCCAACTTGACTTAAACATGGAACTAAGACTATTTTCAATGAAGAAGAAATATAGAAGCTAATGCATTTTGAAAATGTAGTTTCACAAAAAAAAAAAAGAGAGATTTTAATTAGAAGTTATTGCAAGTGAAGTTTTCAGCTCAATATATATTTTAAAATTACCGCAGTGTAATATTTTACAACATGCAGCAGTAGTTCATAAAAGCAGATGCAGTATTGTATACCCACTTGTACTAATAAACCAACAAAATTCTTACATTATTTTAAAGCAAATGCATGTAAAGACATCAAAGTAATGAAGATTTTAAGAAAATAAAGGAAAATCTATTGATTTCCTTTAAATGTTTATGCTTTCCCACAAGCAAACAAAAGCATCCCATTCATTTTGTGAGTTGGCTAGTTGGTTCTTCATCTCCCATAATTCAGTTGAAACAGGACTTCAGGATATGAACCTTCACAACACTACTATGAAACACCCCAGTTCTGTCCATTCAGCACCTTAGAAAACCCACAGATTTGACAGCTAAGCTGTAGTTAAATAATACTGGGTTTATCCACTATTACCCTTCTTCTTACATACATCATCTCACCAGCAACAACTGTGCCATGTGGACACAGACACCCAGGGGACACTGCTCATCCTGCCACCAAACTGACATGTCCCAGGGTCCTCACAGGCCTGAGCAGCAGTAATCTCTGTGGGCACTACCATGGACTTGAAACAAAGAGCAACAGGATGAAGAAAGAACCAGATGACTGGAAAGGAGACAGGGCAGAGGAGCAGGACACAGGCCACTCTCCAAAGAACTGCCTGAGGATTTTTACAGTGTCCTCTAAATCTCATTAACATGCAAATCCTTATGTTTTCCTTGGCTGTTGTCTTCTTGGTGCCCCACGGCCAGCCTTCAGCTACACTGCATCATTTAGTTTCCTCACACACCTTTTGCTGTCAGCTTTGGGGCTACCAATAACAAAAGGCTATTGGGATATTAATGGCAGAACCTTTCTGCAAGCTTCACTGTCAAAATTAATTGTGTTTTATGCTGAATCAGGTGGGAACTACTGTTTCAGTTGTCTTAGGCTGAGATGAGCAGGGAAGAAAGACAGACGTGCAGGTGAGCACAACAGGCTCCACAATAACAAAGCAGTTTGTAGCAGCCACTGCTGCACAGACAGAAATCTGAAATAACAGAAAGTGTTTTAAAAAACTCGCTGATCTATTCACTAGACCTCCAGGTCATGCACGATTTAGGGTTTTTTATTTGTTTGGTTTTGTTTATAAGGTAAATTCACTGTTGATGAAACGTGATAGATGGGCAGACCTGGAGTCCAATACTTTCTCTTCATCTCAGATAAAGAGTGGGTAAACACAACGAAGGGATCCTCAGGCTGTGCCCCCCACGTGCTTCTGACAGGACATAAGGACATCCTGCCCCAGAGGGAATGCTATGGTAAAGCCCTGGGGTCACGAGCACCACTTCACTTCCTCCCTTGCTGCAGGGACCTTTGGAAATAGGGTTATAACGAGTCCCACTCAATTATTCTTTCAACTCTCTCCTTGATTGAAATAGCATGACCAGGTATAAGACAGCAAGAGGACAGATGGCTTCTATCTTTTAATCATCAGTCTTTTTTCAATCTTTAAACAAAGAAATAAACAGTGACAGTATTTTCTACACCAAGTCCACAGAGGTCCCCTGTCAGGACTGTCATGAACTCAGCTCATTCAGAAAGCCCATCAGTTCTTCTCATTAAAGAGTATGCTTGTGATGTGTAGGAAAAAAAAAAGATTCTCTCAATTTAATTCAATGTGAAATATGTCTTTGACTGAATAATTTTTGCATACAAAGTAAATAAATACATTTATTTGTTTACCATTTGGAGATTTAGAGCCTGAGGTATTTTGTTAAGTGTCTACAGATATTACTGAAAGTGCCTTGGAAAAGCAGTTCTTTTTTTAATTGTTAAATTAAAAACCTGTATGAAATATTTGAAAAGAACCATTAGTAATTACAAGCAAAATGATTAGCATCTGCTTGCAACTTGTATTTTGCATCTCAATCCAGTCCTTTGAACAAAAGGCAATTGTATTAAGAAGAATAATTAGATTTGCTTTGAAAAAACAAACATAGGTCTGGTTCATGCTAACTGTAGTTTTACTAGAAATTTTGCAGTCTAAAAAAAACCCCAACACAGTAGCTATCACAGAGAAAAAAAGGGAAGATCACATTCAATGACACTTGGAACCAAAAGGAGCTAAATGGACACATTTGCATTTGCCACTGGGGGGGTATTTGGTGTGTCAGACCTGCTCAGGGAGGGTATAAGGTACCACAGATTGCTCCAGAAGTTATTTCTGCATTAGAAAACCAAGATGTTTCATTTATCCTTGATCCCAGTAGTGTCTCCTGCCATCTGCAGATGGAAATATGGATGTGACTTCCAGGAACAAGCCAATCTCTGCATCACTTGAGCTAGTTTGGTTCTTCTGGGAGATGTTGGGAATGTCTGGGCCCATCTATCCCTCACCACAACATATACTAGTGGTGGCTGGTGAGAGGGCAGATTTCTTTTCTAATCCACCTCAGGTTTCACCTGGCCTGGCCAGGTAGATCTAACCCAACCTCTCTGAACACAGTAAGTGTGACTGGACTCTCCTTTGCATTTCTCTAAAGCTGGAGAAGTTCCACAGGCATCGGTGCAGAGGCACTGCTGTCAAACCTGTGGGCACGAAGCTGCAGGGCATTCAGAGATGAACTGACAGCCTTGGAGGTCTCAGCTCCTTCAAAAAATGCCAACCTAACAGTGCTGTAGTCCTGGTGCAATCACAGTGCTGCCAGGGCAGTGGACAGCCCTGGTGCTGCTCAAGAAAACAGTGCCAGCCCCTGCCATATCAGCCTGGGAGCATCCCTGCCACTGAGCATCTTCAGCCAGGAGGTGCAAAAAAAAGGGTCCCCAGTAACCAACAGCATGATGCTTCTGGGTTCTGACCACGAGAGCCAGCAACATGCTCCCCAGAAGCCCCTGGTGTCCCCAGATCATGGCAGAAATGGTGACAGGTTTCCATATGCAATGCTCAGGGAAAGCCAGCAGGAAACTGTCACAGGCTGCTGCTGTATTCAAATCCAGCTGCTCACCCAGTGTCCCCTCAGACTGGGCAGCTTTGTTCACATTGCTTACATTTCCCTATGAAGATTCCCAAAATTGCCAGATAAATAAGGATCTTTTTTTTTTTTTAAGATCTCCTTTTATTATAACCCAAGGAGAACAGCAAATATACACATCCACAAGCACACCTAATGACTTAATAAATTTAGTCACTGAAACTAGCAGCAATAAAAGAAAAAACCCATTCTGCAAGTAGTTTGTGCCACAGTTTAGGAAAGGGATGTTAATTATGAGTGTTGAAATATCTAACTAACACGCTCCCAAAGTAACAGTTTTCCTTTGTTTACAGCACTTATGGGTTTCTCTTTTACATTCTGCACAATTACTGAGCCAGATCTTCAGATGGGCTAAAAGCACTAAACTGCACCATAGTCTATGGCATGGCAAGGCTTCCCTCCCAGAGAATCTGGCTCAGGATACTTACTGATGTTAGTGTTAATACTTAAGAGGTTATCAACTCATTTAAAACATATTAAGTAGGAATCATAAATATCAGCACAGCTATCAGCAGTGGCACTTCACTGCTGCTGCGGAGGCAGAGCATGGAATGATTGGATTGTGTTCATTTGTCTGTGTAAGAGCTGTTCCATCCCGGGGAAAAGGATGGCACTGTAGAAGAGCATCTGTTTTATGGTGCTCTTTACCCAGTAAAGCCCATTCTACATTCCCCACTGACCTCAGTTAAGGCAGGGTTTCATCAACACTCCTCTGATGCTAACAGCACTGAGAAATTCAGCATTGAAATCAACATGGATGTGCAAGACACTGGATTCTTGAAGACATTTGGGCTTCCAGATGAAATGCAAATGCCCAACTCCCATTTAAACCCCTGAAAGCTCAGAGACTATGTTTTTTAATATCTCAGAATTTGTGACCACAGACCTCATACGACAGCACTTGATCCTGGCATACTCTTAGTGCCAGGACAGGTCTTTAACCGCAGAGATTCCATCTGCAGGATAAGCCCTGTGCAGACCCTAGCAGCACTGCCACAGGCAGAGATGCCTTGCACAGAGTCCAATGCAGCTCAGTGCCCACCTGCCTCAGTGTAGCTTCTCCCCTGACCTAGGGTTGCATCTGTCTGGAAATGCTTTAAAATAATTGTAGCTGAGCTCTCTCTTGGCATGTGATCAAGAACCGCAAATGTGCATCCAAACTTTACATCTCATCACATCTTTGTCCAGATGGCAGGTGATATTCTACTCTTCACACTCCACTCTTCCTCCCCCTTCTAGCTCCGTAAGAGATTGGTGACAAGTCTTGGTGGCCTTTTAGAAGTAGGAGAGAGCAGATACATTTTAAAATAACAAGCTGCTACATGGGAGTGTACAGTGAGGCAATATGGTATCTGAAAGCATTCTGACTCCGCCTGGACCATCTGTGGGCTGGAAGGAACACATTTTCAAATAAATCATCATCCGTGCAGGTCTGTTCTCCAGCTCTGGGAGCTGGGAAGCAGCATTAGCAAATCACCTAACTTACTGCCTCTGAAAATTTAACTAGAGGGCTATCTGCCCTCACTTTTGTGGGAACTCTCTGTACTCAAGGTAAATAATTTTTCAGCTGGCTTCCCTTTAAAATGCCCACACAAGAAGTGGAGTGTAGATCTGCTAAGTCTTGTGAGCTGACCTAATATTCCTAGACAGGCAAAAAACCCCAAGTGCTGGACAAGCCTCTGTAATTAGGCTGCTGGTCTTTATATGCAGACAAAGGTTGTCCTCAAGCACCTTTTGATGTTCAAGGACTGATTAAATTATTCACGTCACCATCACTGAGGAATGCTGGAGACAAAGGCGTGATTGCAGCGTGGACATGCTCAAGGTGTCCTGCAGCAGCAAGGACATCTGCCCAGCAGGCAGCAGAGTATTGACCAAAAGCTGTGGTAGGTTCTGCCAGACACTGAGCTCTGTTTCACGCCAGATAAACCGGTTACCTCCATGGCAGTGAGCACACACAGACCCACACAAGCCGTGGTCTCCGTTTGGCTACAAAGCAAGTGAGTTTTAGGGATCCTAATCCACACCTGTCCATCCCACCACATCTCAGTGTTGTGTTCTTTTGCTTTCAGCTCCTGGCCTGCCCACCGTGCAGGCACATTTTCACCAAATACTTCATAAAATGCCCAAATTCACTGCACTGGCCTTTGGTGAGCTGCTCATGCAATCCTCACAGAAACACAGCTTTCAGCTTAATGATTGCTGACAAGAACATAACTGGGGATGACTCTTCCAGCCAGGCTGCTCACTTCCATACTTCCCTGAAGAGCCCAGGGGGACCGGGTGACAGAACAGGCTCTGTCAGTAAGGTCTGGGCTCCAGTGACTGCACAGCTCCGTGGGCAGTGTGACCTGCAGAAGCCAGCACATCGAGCTGCTCACCCACGTGGCACATTGAGCAAGGCACATATTTTGCCCTTTGCTTCACTTTTTCTAAACAATAGACCCCAAATTCAAATTCATGGTTGGACAGAGTAAATTTTCATACCTTCTTTTTAAAATATAAGGTATATTTGGAATTTGCTTGATTTATTTGGGTTTTAATTTTGGATCTTACTTCAAGCTGGAATTTTAAAGCCTCTGGAAGTTTGGACTGCTATGAACTGGAGTAGTGAACACAGCACAGCTCACTCGTGTGGCACCTGGCCCATCCAGTGCAGCTCTGCTCTTCCAGGAAAGCAACTGCTTCCCATGAAAGGGGTGCTGCCTGACTCTGGTATTGCATTCCTAGCAGCCTGGGGATCTGGTGAAAGCCCAGGATAATTTCTAACTGGGGAATCCCAACTCATCTATTGTCTTCTTGACATTCTGTTTTCCTGACAAAGTATCTGAAATTGCTAACAATGTTATCAACTCTGCTTACTCCAAAACACCATCCAGAAATACATTTTTGCTTTCAGACATAATGATCATGAGACAAGATGGCACTAGATGAAGATATGTTAGTTGCATACAAGAACAGATTTCCTAAATTAGCATCGTACTGCCTCATCTGCTAAAGCCTGAAATAACCATAAAGAAAAATAATAATGTAAGAACCCTAGAAACACAGCCAGATGGGATGCTCTGAACCTATGATCTCTGTTTCTTGGCATCTATTTGAGTCTGAGCACAGGGCAGAATAAATTGATTTGTTGCCTTTGGTTATGTTTGTGATCCTGCTATTTTTATTATTGTTGATAATAATTACAATGTATAAACTAAAGTAATGGTTATGCTTTTATAAGCATGAGATTATTTTCTTCTCACAGTCAAAAGAAACCTTTTAGTGGAAAATAAGCAGTGAATATTGGGTTTATCCTGTAATTATTTATATGAAAATCATCCTCCAAGGTTCAAAACAGAGTATAAATACCTGAGGCATTTAATAAAATGCCCTCACAATGACAGGAGGACAGGGTAGACCTCATTATTCCTATATTTTTGTGCTGAAGTCCTGAGCACTGAAAGCCCAGATGGCTGGCTACGTGGTCTGCAAACAGGAGGTGTCAGTGAGTGGACAAACAAATTTCAACCAAGTTCCAGTTCAGTTTCTTAGGCAAACACCCTCTCTTTCTGACATAAACGAAATAATGCAATTATAATAATGTCAGCAAGAAAAGGGCTGAGTGAGCCTCAGCCCTTGTAAAGAATAGTCTTACAAGTGTTTTATGGTTTTTAACACACAGACAAAACTGTCCTGTTCTCACCCCATGGTACAGCCTGCACAGAGTGCAGGTCTGAGGGAAGAAAATGGCCTCAACCCAATTTTCTGTGTAGCTCATTTTTTCTGTGTAATTCATCGTCACATGGGCAGAAGATAAGAGGACTTGCCAAGGAGCTCACCAGGCCTATTACAGCTCTGAGATGCTGATGTGCTGAGATAGCCTCTCTGCTTAGACTCTTAAATTCAAACTGTGAGACTCGCTGGAAACACACCCTATCTTTCTTAATGCTGGAAAGATCTCTCCTGCATTAAACCAGTTTCAGAGCTGTCACGACCAGGGCTGGAAATTCAATTTCTTTGCTGTTGAAACATCCATTTTGAAAATGAGTTGTGCTAGATTATTAATATTTTGACAGCTTACTGCCAGATTGGCTACAACTGGGCAATTAACAGAAAGTCCTGTGGTCTAAGGCATCAGCTGAGGCTGGGGTGAGCTGGTGTTGGATCAGCAGGTTCTTACAACCAAGATGAAAGGTTATGAAGTGTGACAATTTATGTGGCTTTTCCCACCACATGTATCCACTGCTGCAGCGCCTGCACAGTGAGAAGGAAAGGTTCACAGAATATTCTTGGGAGGAGGCCAGCTCTGCTGCCCACTGGGAGAGCCAAAGGAAACCCTCTGGGATCTATGCCTCTAAGCATTATTTCTGCTGACAAAGCCAGCAAAAAAGGTCCATGGTGCTCCCTTAATATCTGCCAGGGTGACACTCAGGTGACACTTCACATCCCTCTGCTCATCATCCCAACCCCCAGAGAAGGTAGGCAGGTAGGTAGGTAGGTAGGTAGGTGCTATAAAGGAAGACTGTGGAGGGTGTGCAGGCACATTTCTGTGCCTTTTAGACATTTATTCACTGGTTTTCTGAGAATTAAGAAAACCAACCAACTCTGCTGCGACAGAATTTCCATCCACATATTGGCCCCAGTATCTATGCAGAGCTTGAATGAACTGACAAATCTCACAGCTCAAAACAGCTGCACAGACAATACTGGGCTTCTTAATACCTTGAATGGATTTCCATAGTATGTATCTGCTGACAACCTGAATTGTTCTTTTTCTGTTAGTTTCCTTTTGATGTGAAATAACCCGTGGACAATGCACAAACATTTTGAATGGACCCAAACCATGCCACAGCTCAGATCTGACTGTTCCAGTGTATGTAGCCAACTGACCCATTGTAGCTAATGCTCTGCTTCCCAGGAATCAGACAGATGGAAGTATATCATAAAGGATTTTGCAGCAGTGGCTATAGTGAAATTTTTCACTCTGTTGCACACTTTGCTAGAGAACACAGATTAACTTTGGCATCTGATCCTGTTCAGAAGCCAACTAATGACTTCAACTTCCAAACTAAGATAATACAGTCACTCTAGAGAGAGTAATATAACACACTAACTCTATTTGGCACAATGCACAGTAAAGCAGGAGACCATTTTATTGTGAGACTAGTATACAGAAGACTGTGCAAATGTCTTTAAATTATATGACCCAAAATCAACAGAGCAATCCAGAGTTAAAAATTACTGCTCTTTCTTTGTAGCTACTTATTGCAGCATGAAGGCTCAGTGAGATTCAGGGTTTACAATTAGATCTGAAGGCATTTGATTATTTTTTACATAGACTGTGTTTACACTGCAGGACCAAATGCATAGAGTGAAACTGGTGGTGCCAAGGGCTGGATGCTTGTGCTGTAGACATTCCAGGATGGGTTCAGTCTGGTCTAGCTGCCACCTGGTCCCATGGTCTGACTATCTAGTATTTTAGGGGCACTCCCAAAGAGAATCCTTCAGTTTAGTTTCACCCAGAAGTGAAGCCAGTTTGCACAGGCTGAACCACTCTGTGGTGCAAACCGAAGAGCTGCATGTGAAGGTGACTGGAGGGATTTTTCCAAAAGTGCAATCCTAGTCTAACTAAAGCACTAATCCCAGAGATAGCTGGGATAGTTGGCTTACTGCAGTGGGGTATAATAAAGTAGGCATGTGATGATGTGAAATGTCAGTGTTCCTAAAAGGGGCCGAGGGCCCTGTGTGCCCTCTGGAAAACAGGGATGTGAGCAGCCTGCTGTAACCTGGCTGGGGCTGTACACAAGGTCCTCTTCTGCCATGTGGAGTTGACCTTTCAGATTGTTCCTTTATGATCTCAAATGCCTCAGCCACACTGGATGTAGTAAAGTGTGTATGTAAAGCTTTTCCAAAAAGCACTTAGCACCAACATCCACAAACAGCTACACTGGCCATATTACCAGCAAAAGTTGCTAAGCCTGCCTATTTGAAATCAGTACCTGGCTTGCAGAAAGCCTGGTGTTTGCTATAGGTCACAGCTGGATTCTTCTGAGATTAGAAAATATTTTCCTTAGCATGATATATTTTAAAGAAATCTTATTTATATGTCCCAGCAAACATGCTGAGGGGGAAGGAAATCTCAGAGCTGGGATTTCACTGTATCACTGGAGATGAAACATTTCCTGACCCTATCACTGGAGATGAAACATGTCATTCCTGCTTTTTTCTGTGCTATTACAGAACTGGGGGAGGGAAAAAGGCCCCACTGAAGCAAAAAAGCCCCACAAAAGAGAAGCCATTTGCTCATGGGAATAACATTCCTTTCTTACCATTTGCAATACTTCTTAGTTTCCATCTGTTTTCATTAATACTAGGTCCTGAATCATTAGTGCAGCAACACAAGCACAATTGGATCCTCTAAGAATCACTAAAGCTGGACTAAACATTCTGTTCTAGGAATAAGCACTGATTCATGAATGTTTGTATTAAAATTGATATGATCATTTCCATAATAACGGTGATGAAGGAAAAGATGAGAAGTCCTGTGGAAACAACTTCTGGTGCTGGGAGAAACTCACAAAGATAACCTGTGTCAAAGTGTCTGATTTAACTCAGCTAAAGGCAGGGAATTCATGCAAGCATTATGATCTGGCAGAACTATGATGATCTGTTCATACTAATGGGCCTGAACAGTCCCTTCTGCCCCCACAATCTAAGCTACAGGCAAGGTGTCCCAGCCTATCTTGTCACAAACAGTGTACTCATGAACAACCATCACCATATAGCACAACATGAAAGTATCTGGAAGGTGAAAACCTGTGAAGCAAAAATTCCATCAGGCAAGTGGTAGAATGCTTATCAAACCACTGGGTTTTATTTACTAGTTCCACACTACTGCATCTCAACTGACCTAGCCAAAGCATATTAGCAAACTGCTAATTCACAAATACATGCAACTGCACTTAGAGGAACACACAGAAAGTAAGACCACCATGGGAATCATTTTACTTGGAAGAGGGCAGTAAAAAATATGAGGCAAGTGAGGCACAAAAGAAAAATAATGAGAGTTGTGAGATTTTACTTTTTAAGCTGTCATTAAAAAAATAAACTTCCAACTGACAAAGATGCTTTAAAAAGTCTGCTTGCTAAATTTAACTTTGATATTGAAAAGTCTTGAGTTTTGTTCTTTTGTTTTTTTCGTTAGCGTACATTTGATAAAAAAATCAAGGCGTGATAATCCTGGAGCTACACATTTTCAAAAGCCATTCTTTAGCTGCAGCCTCTTCAGAGGGTGCAGATAACATTTGCATGGATACAAAGCCCTCGCAGAAAGAACGTTCCTTAAGGGCAGAACTGGCTGTAGGGTTTAATATTGTAAGAACTGAGACTCAAAATCAGCAGCATTCACATTAATAGCCATTAAATTATTTATTCATATCAGGCTCTGGAAGGCAGTAGATAGACTAGGTTGTTCTGAAGGGCTCAACTCCCATAAACTTTGTTGCATGACTTACTTACAGTTACCTTTTCGAGGAACATAAATTCAGCACACATTAATAATGCCTTTGGTTCCTTCTTTCCCTGATTTTGTGAATAGGGAGAAAAGTGTGTGCATCAAGTAATGTCCATATCCAGGAAGCAGATGCCATAGTGCAGCACAATCCATGCTCCAGTGCAGCAGGACAGAGAGGGTGCAGTGTGGAAGAGGCTCCCTGAATTGTTATTGTCACTACAAAACAACCGTTTTCAACAAAGCTCCATCTATAACCTTTCTTTCTTTGCCCCACAAACTGTATGATCCTAAAAATACTGCAAAGCTGTTTTGAAATATACCTGCTTCAATAGTTGTCCCTTTCTGTTTTCCAGCCAAAATCTAGTCCCTAGTCCCTATGGACACAGGTCATCAGGTTCAGGGGCCAGGAGTCTTGAGGGACTCTTGTGGAAAAACTCTGCCAGGAATGCAAGGGGGCTCTTCAAATGATCCAAGTGCCTGCAGCCAGCCAGCCAGCCACAACCTCT
The DNA here is from genome assembly GCA_013397155.1 of Irena cyanogastra. Lineage (NCBI taxonomy): Eukaryota > Metazoa > Chordata > Aves > Passeriformes > Irenidae > Irena > Irena cyanogastra. The sequence continues at coordinate 274,348 of VWZV01002814.1, read as the reverse complement.
CTGCTGGCTACCTCACAACCCTGGGAAAAGCCATCTGAAAAGTATCACATACATCTTGTGAGGCCAGAGGGACAAGCAGCAGGGCCACAAAAACACTGACCTGAGCTGCTGAAGTTGCCAACAAGGTGGTACTCTGCACTAAAGAAGTCTTGGCCTCTTTTCACCCCCACTTATGTCCTGAGCCCTACTGCTGACCTTGATCCATTTAATTACATCCATAACCAAATTACACTGTAGCAGAATGTAATTATGCAATCAAGTAATGAACTATGGTTTCACTCTTGGTCTTGTATGCAAAGCCACCTTTGAAGAGGGCAATGGAAGAAGCGATTACTGTAAAAGGACAGCACAGCCCCATGTACAATTACTGGTCATGATGCAGGGGACAATGTCTGCTGGCAACACTGATCCATCAGCTGCTTTTAATGGGCAGCTGAAACCCTTCTCCATGCTGCAGCCTCACAGCCAGAGCCATGGGTTTCATCCTGACGCCAGACATATGCTCACGACAGGCACGCTGTGTGACAGGCCTCCACACCTCTCCAGCCAGCAGCCTCTTTCAAACACACTTATTAAAACTGACTGAAGAGCTGCTGCACTGCTGGCCGCTGTCAGATTGGCCGTCTGGCAGTGACAACAGCACCAAGGGAAAGGTGTAAGAACAGAGAAAATGCAGTGAAAGCTCCTCCTTGCTCTTGGCAGTGGGGAGCTTGCGCCTGCTGGGTCCAGCAAAGGTGTGCTGGTGCTTAGGCAAAGCACCCAGCCTCCTGGGGACTGCAGAGGTGTGGCAGGCACTCTGCATTCAGAGCTGGGCGTGGGAGCTCAGTGATCTACTGAGGAATAGACCCCCAAGGAGAGACAAGAAGGGCCTGAGCCAGGAGAGGCTTCAGTGAAACATTACCAGACAGAGGATTCCTGGTGGGGCTCAGCTTGGAAGAGCAGCTCCATGATTGCACTTTGCTGCCCAGCTCAGTGCTCGTCAGGTCTCAGCCCATGGAGAATTCACCATTGTTGAGATTTCAAGGTGTTTGGAGGAAATGGCAAAAGAAGACCTGATATTTTATGGAGATAAGAAACTGCCAAAACCAATTCTGATCATCATAGTTGTCTGTGTCATGCCATACTCACATTTACACAGGCAGGCCACAGGAGTAGGATCAAATCCATAGTGCTACAAGAAAGGGTGTTTACCCTGTAGGTAAACAAATAGTGCCTACCAGCAGAGCAACTGAGTATTTCCATTTATCCCACTCACACAAGGATCCAACAAGAAAGTCCTACCGTGGTGAGGAAGTAATAGACTAAGAGAAATGAGGTCAGTTGCATAAGATCCTTGAACAGGCTGTGTCAGAGTCAGGATCTGGATTTTCTGAATCCTAGCTTTAAAAGCTTTCCTCTACTGCATTCAGGACAGAATGGGAAGATACTCGTGTGCCAGACAGAGCAGGATCCACTACCCAAAAGTTCCATCCCACATCACCTTCTCAGGCAAAGATCCCTGGCACTAAGGCACAACGTTGCTCTGCCCCATCTTTTTTCTCTCTCTAGCAGGAGTAGCACAACGTTTGGGAAAGTCACTCAGCAGTGATGCCGAGCACACGCACATCAAAAAGCCCCGAAAGGTCTATGGAGATGAATTCCCTATCGTCAGCAGCAGCTTCTCCCTTTTCAAAGATAAACAGCTTTTTATGCATGCAGTATATGTGCTAGCATGTACTCTCCAGCTGACAATGTTCAGCCTCCAGTGTAACTTGTCAAAGCCTGATATGCTTTCCCTTTATCAATGTGGCAAACTCCTGAACACCGTGTGCTCCGAGCAGTGGGCTGCTGTCCCTGCAGGCAACACAATGAAGCACACTGTCATTCTTGCTGCTGCACTCTGACACATGCATCTCCTGGTGATCAAAAGCCAAAACAGAGCCAGATGCAGCTCACAGCTTCACCAGCACAACCCCTCTAACCTGTGGATCCCCAAAAGGCCCTGAGATGGGGTGCTGTGACGTGCACCGACTTTATGTGAAGAAACCAGAAAAAGTGATGACAGGTGGGGTGGCCACAGTGCTTCAAGGGCCTTTTCCAGTTAAGAGCTCTAATTGTGCAATTTCTCACTGTTCATTTTAAACTGAATAGCATTAGAGCCATCCCATCATGAATCATTCATGAAGCAAATTCCCCCAGTACTAAACTGCTCCACATCTCTTTGCACTGCTGGGACAAAGGTCAAATCTGTGCAGATAGTGACTAGAATACTGTGGGATTAGGAAAATTTGTGGCCAGATACTCAGAAATTGCTGAAAGCAAAGAGTTGATGCAAATCTGATGACCAGGGAGAAGCTGGGGATTCCTGAAGTGTATCAGGCAATCCCTCAGCTCCAGATACCATTTGAAAGCTGAAGGTGTGCACTCAGGGACAGAGCACTGGAGAGATGTGTTGGCATTCACAGGCCATGCAGAACAACTGCACTGACTGCACTTTTGGGAGAAATATGCTGGGGACAGCAGGGAAGCCCAGTGATTTCATCTTCATCATATCTGACAACAGCCCTTTCAGGAATGACCCTGCAGAGTGTTTCTTAGGGCAGTCTGGACTGGGAAAGGGACGTGCTCTCTCCCATGCTTTTCAGGATGACAGTTTACTCTAAAATCCCCAAATAACTTGTCTCCTTTAGTCTTACAATATGGGCAATGCCACATCATACCTACTTCTTCCCTCTCTTTTAATTCGGAACTTAAAATATTTGTCTTCCTCTTCCCATTCCTCCTTTATTCTCCAATGTTTTATTTCACCACAGTAAGCTTCTGTTTCTGAGACACAGTTTTAGATAACTGAGATAATCTAGAAATTCAGCTACTCTGATGGGTCCTTCAGGACAAGTCACAGGCACTATGCCCCATAAACATTTAGACACTCTCCCCCTCCATTTCGACTTTGACTGCAAGAAGCAACTTCTCTTTGGCAACTTCCAGCGCGAAGAAATGTGAGACAGGAATAGGGCTTTTCTAGCATAATGAGAAAGAGACATATTGTTCTCCCGTGGGAAACACTGCTGGCATGATAGAGCAAGAACATAATAGCACCAAGGCCTCTGTCAGCATCTCAAGCCAACACAGAAAGCCTGAGCCCAGCAGTCAGTAAGCCATCTTGAAGTACTGCACGTTTGAAATTCAAGTTCCATGCAACTGATTTCAGCACATCGATTGCCCTCTCTCTGCTGCAGTCCTGAATCATGGCACAGAGCAATGACAGATAAAGGCCCCTTGGCTGGCAGCCTGACCCCACATCACAACACTAGAACTAGGAGCTGTGAACTGGTCCAGTCTGGGCTAACAGGGCATCTTGTGCCCACCATGGGATGGCACAGAGGTCTCCCATCCCTCCCTTGCTCTCACATGTGTAGTTCATGGTACATAAACAGACCTTATCACCTCCCCTTAGTGACAGAAACAGAAATTTGAGAAAGAGCCTCTGCAGAGACAGATATTCAGCCTCTGCTCTTCTCAAGCCACCTTGAGAGCCAGCAGGGATCCTCCTGGGGATCCTCCACAGCCCTGATCCCCCTGCAGGCAAGCAGGGTGGCCCTGCAGCGATGCCATCCCGGCTGCCCTGCGGGATGTGGGAGTGCTTGTCACACTGTGCTAAGGCTTATCCATTGCTGTCACTCCCCCACGGGGAACAGGAACACACACAGCAGGCACAGACACCCAGCATGTCCCAGTGCATCAGTACTGTACAGGTGCTGCAGAAAAAGGCTCAGCGAGCTGAACACATGCTGTATTTTAAATATTCTAAGCTGATTTGTGTATATTGTGCTGCCTACACATGTGCAGCTGCTGCTTGCGTGGGATTTCTGCTACCCTGGATGAAACCTCAGCATTGGTCACACCTCTCTCCTTCTGCCTGGGAGAAATTTTAGTGCAGAAAAGGAGCGTCCTGTCCTGTTGCCTCACTTTCGCAGCCAAGAACCTCTGGGTCTACCCCTCAACTCTTCCAAACCTCCTGTATGCAACTCTTGCAGCAGCTGGGAAGTGGTGCAGAGATGTGGCTCTTGCCCAAACACGACAGTTTATTGCTGTTGCTGTCAACTCACTCTTGAAAATAATCCAAACAGCAACAGTGAGCAACCTTGGCCAAACAGGTTAATTTCCATGAAAAAGCTGTTCCCAAGGAAGGAGTAGAGGCAGCATGCAGTGACTGATGGCTGGGAGCAGCCCTAGGCAGAAATTCATCCCCAGAGTGTGTCGCCAGGACTGAAAGGGGTCTGCACAGAATTGCCCCAGTGCAAGGAGCTGCTGCTGCCATGAGGAGAAAAGGAAAGAGGAGGAGAGCAGAGCTCACATGCTGTGGCCTGGCTGCTCTCCTTTGCAGCATGCACTGATGGTAATCCTGAAGCTGGGAGAGCACTGTGGGCAGTCTCATGCTCACAAGGAGAAGAAAATCAGAAATTGAGACACAAACCAACCTCAAGCCTCCCTTCTGCCAGAAGACAATCCCTCTGGTCTGCCCATGTGGAATTGCATATACTACCCCACAGCAACTGTACACAGGGAGTAACAAAAGCATTTTTTTCTCTTAGTAGGAAAACTGCTGTCATATAATCACTCCCTCAGCTACTCAGTTTATGATGTCTTTAGCCTAAAAATGCAACAACAGATACACAAAATCTGCTTGAAACTCTCTAGGCAGCAGAGGTATCTCCTCCCTTCTGTTTATCTCTCCTATTTAAGAGCAGGTCACCAGAGAATTTCAGTAGCTTTTGCTCATCAATCCCCACCTTATCCAAACAGCAGTCTTCCAAAGGCAACCACACTGACACTAGACCTTGGTCTCAGCAACAACAACATTGCTACTGTTGAGATAAAGGAAGAGACAGAAAACCCCTAACACAGTTTGGGGTCCAGCAAATGCATTCAGATTCTTGTTTGCCACCTGTCCTCTCTTTATTAAAATGGATATAGCCATATAGTGAAAAAAAAAATCTGGGCAGGGCCTGGAAGACACAACAGAGGAAGGAGTTTGGCTGGTAGAGAGCCTCGTGTCCTGTCACAGCAGGGTGGCTCTGTGACAAAACAGGGGCCCAGACAGCTCAGGGAGAAAGGCATGTTTTTAAAAGAGGCTGTCTGCACAGACAGCAATTTGGTGTCAGTGAGTTACATGGTCTTTGCTTTCTAGGTTTGATTTTGCCCAAATCCATATACTCACTGAGAGGACTCAAGTGGTGCTGCAGCCTGTTCTGCCCGTGAGATTTCATTGCAGTCTGCTTGGCTCACTGGGAGCACAGAAACCAGGGACCAGACTCTCCAGGGAATTCACAATGTCAGTCATCCCTCCTGTACGTAATAGAGTATTTAAGGCAATGATTCCTAGGGTCTGAATATTTTATTGATGCTATGGAAAAAACACTGATGTGAATTCTCTCCATCTTGGAAGGGTCATCAGGGACCTCAGGGGATTGGAATGTTCACCTTGGTTTGACAATGCCTATGCAAAGTTGCAGTCTCTTTGGTGTTGGATGAAGACACCAGAGGTTGTTTTTGGAAGGCCTTCACTTCTATCAGGGAGAGGACAGGTACTGGTTGTGCCTGGCAGCAGGATTTCCCCACTGTTCTGTCAATACAGATATAATATTAATTGGAATCTTTGAAGAAGACAAATACACCACCCACAGATGACTAAAACTTTTCTGATCTCCTCTGACCTTTAAGATCCCTCGATGAAACTTTCCTCTGTATTTTAAATGCTGCTTTTATATTATTGATGAACCCTTCAGTTCCGCCTGGTGAAAATCCTTTAGACATTCAGAGGATCGGAGCTCGGCTGTTTGGACAGGTGACAAGCCCATTTCTGCTAAGCCAATATTTTTCAAATCGAGAGTCACCAAGCAATAGCAGTAAGAGTGAAACAAGATGAGAGCTGGAGATATCAGCCTGGCTCCCAGCTGATTTCCTGAGTGTCCTGCCAGCCCAAATGTGCTCTGGTGCTTGATTAATTTAAATTGGGAGTTTCTGAAAACAAAAGGTGTCACACTCGGCTTCTAATCAGAGCACAAAGGTCCCACGACTGCTCAGCAGGCAGTGAACGTCCAGCTGCACTGCACGATCTTCATTCTTCCAGGATCTTCTGCCAGTAACAACATTTTTCACTGCGTGGCTCTTTAAACTGAGACAAATAACCTCAACAGCAGGGCAAAAAACCTCTCACAACTGTGCCTCTCAAGTAATTACTCCAGGGACCTTAGTGCTGTGACAGCCCCACTCAGGCACAGCCCTTGCAGCTGGTTTCTCCTGAGGGATGGAGCCTGGCACTGCCTGTCTGAGTATCCTCTGAGTATCCTGCTGGTCCTTCCAGCTACTTTCCAGGGTACCTCTACCTGTCTGAGTTTCATCCAGATTTGAGAAGATGAACTTTTCTTTACCCTGCATGTTCCTGGCTCCAGGCTATCCAGCTACCATGAAAATACAAACCAGCAGCTAATAAAAGGTTTCTTGCTACATTGCTTTTTCTACAGACTCTCATTTTACATTGGAACAGCCACCTTTCCAACGCACGCATGCACACTCAGTAAGCTATGAAAGTACAACTTTATTACCATGGTCTTACCTCAAAGGGCAAAACGGAGCCAAAAATCAATTCAAGTTTGCTGACAAAAAGCAAAATGCTAATACTGGTGTTAGGGAATCAAAATGTCATTCCTTAGCACCTGCATGAATATTAATAATTTCATTTTTTACATAACATTTTTCTTTCTTTTGCTTCACAGCTACTTTGCAGAGCAGCTTAAACCTTTCTAAGGTTGGCCTCAAACCAATTCATGCCCTTTTCTGTGCCAGATGTGCTTTCAGGTTTGAGGATCAGAGGCCTTTTGCATTAAAATTAATTGACTTTGAGTGGCTCTTTTAATTTTGTCATCAGTAATAACCCTGAGGTTTAATGGCTTCAGATCCGTATGTGTCATATCACAGTGGATGGTCACAAGTGGAAACTTGGCCCTGCATTTTTAAACCTAGAATCATCTGTCTTTTGTACTTTAATTACTGTCACAGCCAGACTGTACCAGAGCACAGTGCATGCTTGGATGCCCATCTCCCAAAGTAGATATTTAGCAGTTTCAACATGCATTTCACTCACTTGCTCAGGATATGAAACAGCTCTGGCACCTTAGCTCCAGCTGAGCATCAAAAGGGAATTAGGCACCTAAGTCATTTAAGCATGTCTATAAATCCTACAAAGCTTCTGTAAGCATCTTTCCCCATCCAAATACTATTGGAAATCTGTGTTGTAATGTAGATGCAAAGTAGAAGATGCATAAAGATCTGTAAGCACTCTTTAACTATTAGTTCTGTTAAGACTTACAAGTGGCTATGCTGTTCTATACGCAGGGCTCACTTTAAGTAACAGGATATGGGATGAGGCTTGAGTTCTAATGCAACAAAAAACATACAGCAAACAAATTTCTGTGTGCAAAACTGGATTGTAATAATTATCTGACCCAAACCATAGGAAAATCTTCAACCTCATCTGAGAAATCAACAAGACTCCAGGAGAGCCAGCTCACAGAAGCACTAAACATTTGCAGCTCTTTTTTTTGCCTGGTCCTGATGGCCCTGCAGTAAGAGCTGGGAGCACATCATCTCTGCAGTGGAGATATTAAACTTGGCTGTGCTCGCTCTCACCATTTGAACTCTTTCAAGGGGAAATGTGCTGCTGTGATTAACTGGGGTTATTAACAGTGCTCAATGACTTGTAATGCCATTGGTAATCAAACAGGTCTCAAAAAGTAGAAGAAGAGGAATTGAACAGAATTAAAACACACAGAGTGCCTACAGCGTGCCATCCCAGGTCAGTGACGTGCCTGTGCCTACAGCCTCCTATGTATATATAGAAATTAATTCACTCTCTGCAGATGCACAAGATGAGGATGGAATATGATTCCAAATGTCTTTTCTTAGAAGACACTCAAGCAGTTAAGCATCATTTTAATGTGGAAATACTGCTGTCGTATAAATCACTGACTTCGGGGCCAGGAGTATCTCTAGAGATCTCAAATCTCTTGATCTGCTCTGAGGTAGCAGCAAATATACCAAACCCAAACCTTATAGGTACTTGACTGACATGGTCTTGATGCCTCTGTCCCATACTTAACTTTCTCTCTTCTACAAAAAAAACCCAAGTAAATGCACTCCATCCTCCCAGTATTTCATATTTTTTGCCTCTAAACAATATTGTTTTCCACCTATCTCTTTTTTCCTCCTAGTCTTCTTTTTTGTTTTTAAGCTTTTCTGTCATTTTCTTAAATATAGTACCCAGAACTGGCTCCAGTCCTTCACCTGAGAAGCAGAATAACAACCCTTCCTCCCAATGACATCCATTCAGAGCCAGACTGAAAAGTGCTTTGCTTTTTTTTATAAAAAGATTCCCAAGCAATCTTGACTCATGTTCAATTTGTGGTCCGCTGTAAGTTCCTGTTTCTTTCCTGCAGTGTTGCTGCCTTCCGTATTTTTCACATTTTATCTGTACACTTAAGTTTTCTTTCTAGAGTGTAACTCATAAGAAACTTGTCTTTACTGAATTCTGCTCTATTGATTTTAAGTGCTTCTCCAATGTATCAAGATGATACTTTAATTCAGGCTATATCCTTCAAATGAATCCCAATTTGGCACAAACCACGTATTTTTTCTAGTAGTACAGTCTCCTATCACACACACCATTAATGACAATGTTGGCTTAAATCAAACTGAACACAAACTGCTCAAGACTCCCCAGAGTCTGTCCCCCATTTAACTGCAACATACTTCTATGCAGAGCAACTTTAATTATGTGTCCTCCCACCTGACGTTAAGTTAATCCAGCCCCCCTTTGTCCAGGGGTAGGAGTTCCTCGTGGAGAATTCTCCCAAGGTTCACTGATACCACGGTTCATTGCATCCCCATTCCTTCACTCTGGCCTGTTAGATCACACAGCTGCTCTGGCTCAGAAGGCAGGTTTGAAATGAAATGCTGTAGCATCTCCCATGCTTTACACTGATGCAAGACCACAGCCCTGGAAGAAGCAAGCAGAGCTCATCACCCCGCACCCTGACAGCAGTCACTGCATAGATGCAATGGGTCTGAGAGAGCCTAAGGCCTGGGTTTTTCAAACTTACATGCTTTCGAGATATATAACTCCTTTCTGCTCAGAAATACAGATTTAGGCAGTTAATAATGGTAACTGGAGTGTGGACAAATCAGGGTAAGTCTATAAAAATTGGATGGACTTTCATGCAGCTAATTCTTTATACAGGGCTTTTTTTCCCTCTGCTCTTCAGCTGCTGCTAGTTCCCCTTGGAACAGACCCTTTGTGTCCTTGCTTTCTCTTGGTTTTTTCTAACCCATCTTCAGTTAAATCTTCCCAATTCAGCTCTCCTTTGAGAGAGGGTTTGAAAGCTGCCTAGCTAAGTGATTTGCTCAAAGTGCTCTGTTTGACAGAGGTGGGCTATGAGAGCTGGGAGGAAGGGCAAGCCCCGAGGGGAAGCAGCAAGCAGGTCCTTGGAACCAGTTCAGATTTTGTTAATGAGCCTGGCAGGTAAATGGAAGGAGCCAAAAGCCTATTTGGCTAATCAGCAAGGACCCTTTCTAACCTCTCCTTAATTAGCTTCTATTGATTTTCAGGATAAGAAGAATTTCTGTGAGATTCTGAGCAATTTTAGGGGACATGCTGGACTGATGAGAAATTTGGATTCTTCCCCACTCATCACCTAAGATTCCTCTATCTGCATTTTTTTCTCTCCTTGGCTCAAGTTTCACCTTTTTCCAGGGCTGAAGGCACAGGTGGCAAGCAGCATGACTGGAGACAGCAGAGAGAGACCATGCTCTTGAGAGCTGTGTGAGAGGAATCTGGGTGAGTTTCCAGCCCGTGCCACAGGCAGAATGCTCCTGTACCCAGCCCATGCAGGTCTGTAGATGGACTGGTGTCCAAAGTGGTGTGGCAAAGTCAGGCTGCTGAGCCTGCAGAGCCCCTGGCCCCCCAGCCTGGGCTGTGAAGGGCACTCCTGTGACTCTGTCACACCATCACAATTTGCTGTGTGTTTCTTCACATCAAGGTCCTTGAAATGACCTGAGTGTCACAGTGAAGCCCAGTGGTGATGGTTCTAGAGCACGGCATCAAGAACTGCCCGCCCTGGGTTAGAGATCAGTGGGATTTAAGAGGATACAAGACCTGCCAGTATAATTTTGGAGGACTGCACAAGGATTGAAAGAAACCACACCTGTCTTGCTCTTTCCTCTGTTCTGCCTCCTGGAGAGCTGTCACTACCCCACCAACCTCAGGGGAATCAGATTGTTGACTCCAGAAAACAGCTTGGGAGTAAGTTACCATGCATCCAGTGCAAACAGCTGGAAACTGGGCCAGGGAATGCCACAGAGAGAAAAATTACCCAGCAAAAGGGAAGGGTTGGCAGATTACCTCAATCCTGTTTGCAGGAGAGTATTTTTTTGTCTACTCTGAATGGACAAGGTACGAGATGAGATGGGAATACTGGGAGTTGACCCAGTCTGGTAGCTGCTGTGCTTTGGTTTTTCACTAACACAAGAAAGCTGATTCTTGCTGCGTTTGCCATACTAATGATGAGAGAGGCACCACAAATGACTGAGTTTTGTGAACTCCAAAGCAAAGATTGATATACAGTAACAAAAAATGGAAAGACAAAAGAGGAAGCTGACAAGACATGCTCTGTTCATTTAGTTGACACGAGCAGTTTGGTCTTTAATTATGCATGCCACTGCCTCACAGGGTGCTGGGTCCATTTCACCACAGCTTATTCTGAAAAGTAATTTAATTCTCAGTAACAGGATTCCTCACTGCTTCTCTGCCACGGCTGCTAAATCCTCATTTTGAGACTGAAACAGGAACTATCACTGGCATGCAAGTGGACAGGCTTTGTGGAAGTCAGGGAAACTCATACAAGTGCTGCATGGTGCTCACATGTGCTACATGGGCACTCATACAGTGAGCTACCTATTAGTCACAAGAGGTGTAAAACAAATTAATTGATAAAAATTACTTCAGCCACTAAAAATTTCCATTTTTAAGTGCACTAAAACACATATTTGCACAGGCAAACACATATTACAATGTCTCTGTTCAACAGAAGTCTTGCAGACTTAAGCAGTAGATGAATTTTACCAATAAATCTAAGATGGCAGAGCTGCAACCCAAGGGCCCTGCAGTCAGAGAGGAGAGCAGGGATCCTGCTTCTCATCCTCCACCAATCTGAGTCTCCAGCTGGGCCAACACCGCCTGATGCCAGGCACTGACTGTCAGAAGGAAAAGCATGCTCTTTGAGCTTTTGATGATTTTTATCATTATCTGCAACGAATATCTGGGTTCTGTTGAGACCAAGAGGATATTGATTACTGAATCAAGGGCAGGGGAGAAAAGGAAAAATAATTTCAAAAATCTAGTGACATGATCATTTCAAATCACCTCCACTGGGCACTGTGCTAATGAAAGATGGTGCAACCAGCTGTGCAGAGCTCAGCTCAGTATTGATCCTGACAGATCAGAAAATTCTTTTCATGTCTAAAAGGGCACAAACTGTCAAAATCATCAAGGACTTCTTCAGACTGTATTTCCCCATTTTTATTTGCCAACAGGGATTCCCAGTTAATATCTGTATTGGATACAGACAAGTCCAGATACAGATTTTTTTTTGCATGCAAGTTCTTTTATTATACATAGGAGTTGCCACATCAGATATGACCATGGGGGTTTCCAATAAAACCTCCCCTCTCAGAGCAGCACAAGCTGCTTCAGAGAGTAAGTGCTTCCGCCAAGGCATTAAACATGTAACTTGCCTCGATGAAAATTACCTCTGTAGCCCCAAAATTTAAAGGTTGGATTAAATAAAAAGTCACAGAACCAATTCACCTCCTGGGGAAGCCAAATTCACAGCCTCCATTTTTGAACCTCCGTGTCCTGCCACAAAGCCACAAAGCAGTTCATTGCAGAAAAGGAGATTGAACTGATGCATAAAAAGGTAATAGATTTTTAAGTAATAGAAGGGAGGATAATATGGCCTATAAAGGGCCATCATAAAAAATGTCACACATTGACTAAGGATGGAAAATGACACTGGCACGTCTGCCCTGACATGTTGCAGCTGCAAGGACAAAAAATGCAAAAAAAAAGGTGAAGAAATGTTACCACTCTATCAGACCCTGCCATTTGTGTCCACAGGACCATGACGTGGCTCCATGTGGATCTCCCCACCGCAAGGCAGCCCTGATCCTGCAGAACATGAGGCTGTGTCTGAGAGGTTCTCCCGAGCAGGAGTGGGACGGCTGGATTAACCTCGAGCAGCACGTTTGATGTGCATGGAAACCCTGCCAAGGCAGCCTGTCACTTATTAAGAACATTTGTCAAGGTTGTTAAACAACCTTGACAACAAACCCAGAGGCAGCAGCAGCAGAAGGGGGCCTGCAACACTCCCTGAATCTGCTTTATTAAATGTAGCCTCATTTGATTCTAACATCAAATGAACTGGCTGTGATCTCTCCCATTTGAGGGCTGCTAGGAAGGGTTTCAGAATCACAGCCTGCACAGGTGGCTGGATGTTTCCCATGGGAAATCTTCCAAAATCCTCCCTGGAAAACACCTACACATACTAGCAGGGCACTGTGTTTATTCACAGTGCCTTCAACTCTCTCCCTCTGGCCTCCCATGAGTCGCACGGGGGCTGTGCAAGGAAGATCCTCCATTCCTGTTCAGCCTTTCCATCAGCAGCTGAGGACAGGCCAAGGGCAGGTGCCCAGATGTGCTCTGCAGCTTGGACACAGCCAGGATGGATTAACTTGCCAAAGAGGGAGGTCATATGTGGCAAGGCCTGAAGTGCATTCTCCGTGACTGTGCACCCGCCCTCCTGGCCTCATCCTCACCATGGCTACAGCCAGCCCTGCCTGCCTGAGAAAGGAGGATTTGTGTCTGACTTGGGGACCTCCACAGTACATTCACACCTCATGCTCTCAAATAGCTCTCTGGCGAATCTAAAGAATGATAAATAAGCAAAGTGTAGCATAGCCTAAAAAAAAAAATAATTCCGAAGCTTAAAAGAAACTTCTACCATGAGAAGTGCTTCAGGAAAATATCTGTGCATTGTACAGGGTTCCAGTGGGACGTCTCTGGTGTGGGTCTGGGCCTCCATGCTCTCCCCAGGTTTGGGTTCTCTAGCAGAGACTGGCCACCCCAATCTCATCAGCTGTCCCCAAACTCTCATGCTCATATGACACCAAAAGCTCTGTGGAACAGAATAATTTTCCAGCCACCCCTTACCACTTTGGTATTTAAAGTCTGGAAATCAGCTCCATGAGAGGCAGGACAACCTCACACAGGGAGGAGACTGTGGAGATGCTCTGGGCAAAGACTTAAGTGGACCTGCTGCCTGGAAGATGGGGAGAGAAAAATGGGAGATGAAAACAGTCCTGACCATGAGAGTAACTGGACATCAGTCCCAAAGAATTGTCCTAATGTATCACACAGCTCCTCCACAACACAGACTGTTAATTGAGATGATATTTTTGGTTACTTTTCCTTATTTTTTTTTCCATGTAGCAAACAGCTGCTGGCAGCACCTGTTAAGAGGCTTTCCCCAGCTTTACTTACGCTTTCATGTTCTATTCATAAACCTGTCACCAGAAAATAAGGAATGGTTACCTGCCCACTGACACTCAGGAAGACCAGGACATAAAACATACGTGATATAGAATAGATGAAGTAATCATTTCCCTCCAGCAATATAGGGTATGTTTACAGTTAATTAATTCCCAATTCATAAAACTGTTTGCAGTGTCTGGATACATTCAGTTATTTTTTAATAAGAGATTAATAAATATTGTAACAACAGAAGGCTGTCATTGGTTTAATTAACAAAACTATTGGTATTTTGTTGGTCCACATAAACATAGTTGAGCTGTACTTCTACAAAATTCTGGGCATTAATGTGGATTATGGCTTTCTATATGAACTCTGTTCTGTTTGCTTGCATATGCCTGTCCTTGTTTCTCCTCTCAAATACAGCCTGAATGGAACCATTTTCATCAGCTACAGACAAGGAAATCAGTGTAATATAGAATGCATGCGAATGGTGACTGAGGAATTATGTATTTTATGAACAGAAGAGGCGGATGTATTTTTCTAGATAAAGGATCTGTCTGTGTTTGGAACATCCTGTTTGGGAGAGAACAAGAGCCACTAAATAATATTCAGTCAAAATGTTCTGAGCTTTGGTTTGCATTTATATAAAAACATTGTTTCTTTATGCAAAGTTTGAACGTGATGTCTCATTTCTATCCTCTGTAGTCATAACATTAACACTGTTATTGTGGCCTTTGGCATCTTCTATTATGTCCTTTAAGTTCCATTTTTTACAGAAACATTTTGTGGGACTCTGAGTGGATATTCTGTGAATCTGTATCTAATAAAAGTCAATGACATAGTTATTTGCAATCATGAAAAGCAGACATGAAGAACATGGTGTGTGCCCTAACCCACCATTGTTCCTAAGACACTTTGATGCCTCATTAGAGGTGAGATCAAAGCACATTATGTCTGCATTTTCCACTCTGAGACACGCTCCTTCTTTAGCTCTCTTATCATTTCTGCCCAGTTAAAGCACTGTGGTGGTCAGTGGGTATTCCACAGCCTCCATCAACCACAGGAGTTGTAGGCCAGCTCAGATCACAAGGGGAACCAGCTGGCTTTTTTAGATTTGTGGCTATCATTCTTGAAGAGTTCACACATGCCAAGTTTTACCCTGGCAGGGAACACCAACACCTGTGTCAGGTAGGTGCAGATCCACCAGAGAGCAGAAAGGCCTCTAGGAGAAATGGGACAGCAATCACGACCTTCAATCAAGCTTCATAGGCAGCCTGATACAGAAAAATCTGCAGGACCCTTCTCACAATGCACATAGGGCTAAAAATAAAAGAGATTATGGACTTCTGAGCGCTTTTCCATCCCCAGCCACTCTGAAGATCAAAGGCTGAGCTATCTCCTCCCTGGACAGGAAGAGGAACAATGTTCATGTCACTGATGAATCAGCCATGAAAAGAGATACTGTTCTGTTTTGCTGACCTTTATTATGTATGTATGAGGGGAAAATGCAGGATGAAAAATTATTCTTCTTGACATACAACTAAATAAATATCTTTGTGTTTAAAAAATCTTTGTTTTCTTTATGCCTTTAAGTTTAGACAATTTAAAACTAGCCAGAGTGTATCATGAGTGGAAAATGTCCCTGCAATGCATGATGAATCTAAAACAACATTGTGCATGTCAAATTGCCAGAATTTTAGGGGTGGCTGCAAGAGAGACCTGCAAAAACAGGTGCTACACACCTGGGTCAAAATGCTGCAGAAATCTCAGGGTTCAGTATATGGGGAGTCCACATTCACCTACTACAAATGAGAACTATACAAATTCTGTATAGCAGCAGCTCTGCAGAACCACAACATCTCTCAGTTTACACTTGATCACTATCACTATAATGGAACAGCAACTCTTTAAACAGCCTTTACATTCTCCAAGAAGTCACATTTCACTCCTGTCCGCTCACTTCCCCCTTATATTTCAAATCCAGGAGCATGAACGGAGTACAGATGGATGTGTGCAAGCCAGCTGCTCCAGTTTTGGGGGTGTTGAGGATCACCCAGTGGAATGTGAATTTCCATCTCTCATGGAAGGGAGAAGAAGCAGGAAGGCCCTTCCCATCTGAGCACAGAGCAAAAGCCACAGTAGTTCCACAGGAAGTCCCACCCCACTGTGCTGGGGGACAAAGATGGTGTGAAGGGAAAGTGGAGTCAGGTACAGCACAGAGCAGAGACAAAACCAGGACAGGTCCTTACTAAGATCATTTGGGGTAAGATTTTTCCCACATATTAAGTAAAACAAGCTCTTCACACCTCTTCATCCAAAAGTCCCTAGCAGTTTGATACACTCCTTCTGCTTTGAACATCTCCTTAAACAAGGAGACTCTAAACCTAACGACTGGATCAAGCCTCAGGAAGAGAACTGAATCACTGATGATCCAAAGTAATTTCTTTTACCCATTTGAGGTCATCAAAGCTTTTTTCTCTTCCATTTTGTCCATTCACTTGAATGTTTTATATAACTCTCATTTTCACCAAGTGGGAGTTCTAGGCTCTTTATGACTTCTTTCTAATCTTGTATTTTAAAGAGGAAAGTAGTTTTAAGGGAGAACTGGGATTCTTAGCTAGCAGTGGCACCCAGAGGGGCTGGTAAGATGGCAATGCAGGGAGCAAACACACGTCCCATCCCAAAGGATCAATCCTTGGCAGTAATTCTGAGGACTTCCAGGAGCAGTAAAATGTCTCCTGAGACCTCTATGAAAATTACAGGAATGTCCTGTTATTTGGACAGTGGCATTAACATGTATGGCATTACACAGGTGTACAGAGAGACACAGGACCCAAACTACAGTTTGTCCTGCCCCAAGGCAGGGAGGGGAGCTGGCTGCCCTCCAGGCTCAGCAAGAGGGACTGGTGGGGTGGTGTAGACCCTTGCCAACACTTGCTGTGTGCCAAAGGCATGGCCAGCCCACCATGCCAGGACATGGCAAGTGTCCTGCTGCTGGCACAGCATTTCACTCTGCCACTTGGTTTAACCTTGGAGGCAGAGGGAGCCCCATGCTGAAGAGAGAAAAGTCTATTGCAACAGCTTCTGCAGTAAAGAAAGGTAATTTCAAACAATAAATAACTTCTGAAAATTGTGTGCCACTTCAGTGATGCTCTGCTTGGAAATTTATATCAGATACTGCTCACAGTATGAAAGATTAATGGCTCCAGTTTGAGGCCAGTCTTCAGGATGTGTCTATTTGCCTCTCCAGACACCAGCAGTGGCCATAACTAGGGAAGATGACATTGTTCCTCCAGAACAGTCAACATGTTTTTGTTCTTCGGTGTTTCTGTCTCAGCCTTGACTTTAGACTCTCAGCGCACAACACTGACCCTTCCTAATACTATCTGACAACTGGATCTGCAGATAAAACTGGCTTTTTGACACGAGTACAATGAAAATATAGGAAGTTCCCTTTATCCTTGAATTTTCACGGAAAAAAAAAAGTCTTGAAATAGCCAAGGATAAGTTGCTAAGGGAAGAAGAGGAAGGTAATCCCAAAGACTATTCCAAACTGCATTGTTTAAACTTACATTTCCTTGACATGAAAACCTAGAAAAAAAACCCATTGAGCTAGTTTACTTTACTGACAGCCTAATATTGATTTTACACTAATTCTCTATATGTAAATGAAGTAATTAAAATCTCCCATTCTTTGCAATTAGTCTTTTACTGTATTTTTCTAATAAGTCAAGCCTTTGAGTCCAGCAGGAGTAAGAGGTAATGGATAGGAAAGATGAAGGAGTTTTATGCTTCAAATGCTTCATTAAAGTATCTCAAACAAACTGAGGTACAATGAGATCCAACTATAAATCCTCAGCCACATCTCAAAGGAGTATGATCTAAATTAGTTTAGCAGCTCTTTATCCATCAAAAAATTTTGCTTTTACCTTTCTTTCACCCTTCTCTTCAGCCTTAAGAAATATAAAATGCTGCACAATATTTAGTTGGAATAATTCTTTGGATCCAAAGAGGCCGTGGATGCTGAACAATCAAGACACAAGACAGTGGGACTGAACCAACAGCCTTGCTAGAAAAAGTTTCTTCTTCTGGAAATGTCTGGAATGTTCTCAGTTCCAAGTAGGGTGAGATATTGATGTATTAAGCAGTCAAAAAAAATCAGGAAGGGGAGAAATGAAAGTGGAATCTGTCATAGCAGAAAGGACATTTTCAATCAAATCATAATGTTTTGACATATCAATGTCAAAATGAAAACTTTGTTTCACTTCATCTAATTGAAATACTGTAACGTCTCATCAATTTGTCATCCTCCCTTTGAAAAAGTCTAGTTCTGTGAAACTCAGATTTGCCAACTAGATAGAAGTGCTGAAGTAGCTGCCTGCACCACTACTCTGACCTGTGGCTTGCCCTGAGCACAGCTTCACATGGCACTGGTGCCTGTAACCCTCAGACAGTTTCAGTTCTCATGGGTCTGCTTAAACTGCAAGCTTAAAATAGGCCCTTGCACTTTTGCAGCATCTTTTGTCCCAATATGCCTCATAAATTACACATCTTCTAATGAAATGCATCCCTGCTGGGTGGAACATGACAGTAACACATACTTTAATCTATGCTGCGGCCACTTGTACCTTCTCAGGCCATTTGCACTTGAAGGTGAAGTGCCAGCTGATCAGAAACATGTTGAACACTTATGTAAGCTGGAACAACAGGGCATCTCTGTTTCCATCATACTCAGGATAATATAATTATATTCTGTGAATATGTTGTATTCTATTTGTGTCCCTCACTAAACTCAAGGCTGCCTGTAAAACGAATGGAGCCTGTGTTAATATTGTATGACACAGAACATTAACAACAGAGAGAACAATTTCAGTGTATCCTATACAGACTGACTCGGAGATAAAGTTCTCAAAAGCCAGTCTGGCAAATACAACATCCTTTTAGTGTGTATTGTAAAAGGGCAATAAATTACAAACATCAATATGGATAGTAGAAATCGGAGCCTGTGGGGCAATCTTGTACTGAATTAAAACAAATATCTCCTTGACTACAGCTGAGGGAAACAGCAGTGGCATCATATTTCATTTTAATAGACTGCAGAGAGGTTTGCCTGGGGAAAAATCAAAGTGACTTGATTATCCCATCGTGTTAACTAACATCTTATCATACTCAGGCTCTGTCCCTAAACCAATTTAAAAACCTGCCTTAAGAGGCTTTCAAAACAGAGATCTGGGCTAAAAAGCATTCAGAATAACCCCTCTGCTTTACCCTTTATCCCATGGTGTTACAAACAGATGTCCAGGTAGCTTTAGGTTCCGTAGCAGAAAGAGGGCAGAGGAAAGGCAGTAAAACAAGGTATATTAATGCAGGCCCTGATGCTGGCAGCCTGAATTCAGCCAAAATTCTGTTGCTTGGGATCCTGTGAGGACCTGGCTGCAGAGTTTGACCAAGGTTCTGTCCAAAACCCTGCAACATCTTTGACTAAAGCTCTCCACCACCTCCTCCCACTGTTTTTGTTTTGTGTCTTCTGACTTCCCTTGCCCTCTAGGCCAACTGCAAACCCAGAGCAGAAGAAGGACTTAGGCACCCTCTCTGCTGCTCATCCACCTGCTGCACAGATAAACCACTCTGCCTTTTAGTTCTCAGGGACTCGTGGCTGAGATTCACAAAGTGGTGCAGCTGCACAGGCTGGGGTGGTTTCTCCAGGGGCCTGATGGCCCTTTGCAGCAGGAGCAAAGGCAGAACTCTGCTTCCCCTCTGTGCTCAGCTGGCCACCAGAAGCAGATATCCATGGAGGGGCAGCTCACTGTTCTTCAGTGGAACTTCCTATGCCATTCAGTTTTGACGCATTTGTACAGCAAAACCCAAGGAAGAGTTTTGTGATGATGAGAAGCAGCAAAAAAGATACTGCTAAAAAAAAATTAGCATTTGACAATCAGTTTTAAAGGATGAAAGACAGTGTTATGGGTTGATATTTCCCTTCAAGAGGGAAAAAAGAAATAAGGAGAAAGTTTGACACTTTCAGACACTGATATTTTTCATACCCTGCAATCTAAAACTCAAGAAATGAGGTTCTTCTCACAAATTAACATCTTCACTTGTCTATTTTTTCCCTCAGAAAAACTTCACTGCGCCTTTTCCAGACAGCTCGGCTCCTTTTGCCACCTGCAGCAGGGAAGGGCAAATACATGGCTAGTCCTGACTTTGAGGGAGCAGGAGGGAGCCAGGGCACAGGTGGCTCCTCCATGCCACATCCTGTCAGCTCATGTACAGAAAAGACAGGATATGTGCCAGCTTCCATCACCATCTTTCTATACATCTATTTTGGTTCTTATGCAGCACCCATAACCATGACAACTGCCTGCCCAAACTATCAGACATATGCAGAAGCTGTCTGGTTGTCTTGGCAGCGATGTTCCCAAAGCGAAGACCAACGGAAGGAGAGCCCAGGCTGAACTCCCCAAAATGCCCTGCAGACCTCAGCCCATTTAACGAGGAAAGGGAGTGGAAACAGCTCTGCTCTTCCCACTGATGCAATCCCACGGCAACACTGGGTCCTTGTGTCAAGAAGCAAGTCATGAGCTACTGTCACAGCAAAGCACTTCTGACACTTTTGTGCAGCCTAAGCTCAGCTTATCACCGTGACCAGGATGACTCATGGAATCTCCTCCTTGCAGAATGTTTTAGAAAATACGGGAGCAGACCAGGACCATGGTCTCTTGACAGTAATTGGAAATGGGGAAGTACCCTATATTAGGTCTCATCCTGATCTCTAGCAGTCGTGAATGCCTTAAAGTTCAAAGCATTTTCATAGTATCTGTCACTGAGGAGTCCATCATTCTTCCTTACTCCAGCTCATAAGCTGAAGATGCACTTGCAGAAGAGCCTGAAACATTCTCCCTGCAGCCTTAGGCAGCTCCCAAACTGCTGAAAACTCACACTCCCTTCTCTTTGCTACAGCCATTGCCCCTCTTCTACTATCGCATTTTCACACACATCCTGTTGGAACACCAAAACTCATATTAAGTCAATGTTTTCTGTAACAAGGCAGAGCAAAGGCAACTCCATAAACAGTCAAGAAACTGAGCAAGGAAGGTTGTACATGACTAGGAGGGATAAACTTGTTTTTTCCCACACTTTCTCTTCTATCTACTGAACAAGGATAGGCTAAACTGACACATGAGCTCCAAGACTGATTGGTTCAGAGGACATAGGTATGCAGGAGGACACCTGTTGGGGATGGATTTCTTCTGCTCCTGGCACCATCACTGAGAGAAGTGAGAAATTCTATCTTGCAAGCCTTAGATGGACTTGATAAATGGCCTGAAGCTGCTATCCTGGATGTTCTCAGTTAGATTTGCTGGCACAGCCTATGCTGTCAGGGAGGACATTTTAGAAAATGGGATGGTGATCCATCAGTTTGGCACTGCCACAAATCTCGCTCAAATCTGAGCTGGGAGGTGGAAGAGTGGGCCAGGCGAGGAGGCTGAGGTGTGACAGTGCTGGGGACTACCCGCACACAGCACGGGTTCTGCTGCACACACACCTCAGGAGCTGCTTTCTGCTCTGTGATTACATTCAGACCCTTCTGAATACTGAATAGACCCAGGGCATTAAGTACCAGGGTACTCCTGGTGTTCTGCACTCTCTTAGGTCTCATTTATCTAATGGTGTTCATCCGTGCAGTGCTGATGCCACAGAATTACATTGCATTACTGAATTTTGCTGTCGTAGGAGAAACTATTATTAAGGTTGTCTGACAAATCCCGTGATAACACCGTTTTCACACGCTTATAACTTTGCCAAGTTCTAACCATTACACTGATAGTTTCAACTATTTCAAGATGAATTCACCTGGAAACTTTCAGCGATGACAGCTCAGACATTTACAGGAAAAAATATAGGAAAAACATGTTAATTCTGGTGAAGTTTTCCTGCAGAAACATCCCTCATCCTCATTCTTCAGAGTAAAGAATATTCACCCAAGCTTTAGCTAAGCTGATGATCTGTGAAAATGAGCAGTTCACACATGAGTACA
Source organism: Irena cyanogastra (assembly GCA_013397155.1). Taxonomy (NCBI): domain Eukaryota; kingdom Metazoa; phylum Chordata; class Aves; order Passeriformes; family Irenidae; genus Irena; species Irena cyanogastra. The sequence continues at coordinate 252,686 of VWZV01002814.1, read as the reverse complement.
GGGGAGATGTGCTATAGTTCAAGAGCTGTTATTTCCTACTGATTCTGTCCAAACTGAATGCATTCCAGTGAACAAATTCCTGGCAATTTCAGCTCTGGATGGTTACAGGCTGTGCCAGGACTGCTTTGAATTGACAGCAGAGAGATTTCTTTTCATCTATCTTCTCTGTTGGATCCTGACAAAATGGATGAGTTGGCCAATTTGAATACAAATGAGAGAAAGCTGGACCACCAACCAGAGAGACAAAAAGAAATGTGGCAAAAGGAAGAAGGCAGGAGGCAAGCTGGGACTGAATGGGCAGGGATCAATAAGAGGAGACTGAGATTATCCAATTTCAGAGGGTAAGCTGAAGGAAGAATTAGTACAGACTGCTAAGGACAAGAAACTAGACCAGTGGGCAGGCAGGGCTGTGCTGGAAGGGAAGACCACTGTCTCCCTTACTCCAGGGACCACTAATGCTTTCCATGAACTGGAGCACCTTCCCCAGGAGACACCCAAACAACCCCATCCCAATACACCCTTCTTTCTGCCTGGTGGTCCTGGAGACTTGCTCAAACTCATGATCCATTGGATATTTATTCACATAAAATGGAAGTGTGTAACCAAAGTACCAGGTCCCAAACTCTGCTGTTTCACAGGATCTGCTTGGAGATGCAGGTCTGGATGCTTTCAGTAAACAAAGATCTACCTTATCTTGGTAATGAGCAACCCAGCAAGTAGGGGAACACTCTCACGTGCTTCTCCTCAAGATTTTGGTTTCAATCTAGTCTTGTAAAATCTTTTTCCATGTCAGGTTAAAGAAGAAATGTAGTGCGAATTCTCATCAATTCACAGAACAGCAACAGATATTGAAGATGAGAGGGACATATCTTTAAATTAATATCTATTCACCTTCAAGAATGACAGTGAACCCTTATACAAGCTTCTGGGGAGGAAGTCCAGAATCCACACATTTTTTGCCCACCCATAAAATCAAGCCAGGACAGAGCCCATCACTCCTGCTCACAATTCAGGACCTTACCAAGGGAACATCACCACAAACAGCTTCCTCTGGCACAGCAAACTTTGTCATCCAGCCCCTTACATACTCCCAACACAGAAAAGAACTGCAGAATACTCCCAGCTGAGCTCGACATCATGTTTTCTGCATTTTCTGTCTTCCCTGGCTGTTTTCCTACACAATTAACTCGCCAGGTGGATATATTAGCAAGAGGAAGAAAAACAAACCAAGCTGACTTAAGTACAGTAAGTAGAGCAGGAAATCGGTACCCATAAGCTCAGCGACTTGCAGAATATTAATCACCAAGCCACAAGTGAGACAAAAACATCACAAACATCTGCATTTCTCAGCAAAGAGTGAGGGAGCCACAGAAGATGCAAAGCTTTGTGAAAAATTAAGCAGTGCTCTTGGCAAAAGATGTGCCACAGGCACAAAGGGCACTCGCTGGGCACCCAGGTGTGTCCAGGAGACAGCCAGGGCATGGCTGGAAAAAGCCCCTTAGTGATACATGTGTTTAATCACAGGAAAACAACTCCAGCCATTTACAGAGGCTTCCATTGCAGTGGCCTTTGGTAGCACCATGATCCATGGTTTATAATTTCCTTGCTTTTGCCTGTTCTAATTCACAGGCAGCATCCTACAGAGGCACATTTATAAACACTCCTGCAATTTTCCAAGGGAATACTTACAGGGTTTTGGTCATTTATAATTTGCTTCTCTCAATGTCATTAATAAATTACTTCCATTTAAAAACCAATCTCACCATAACTGGACTTTTGGCAATAAAAAATGACTGTTCTATGACAAAGGTAAATTACTAGAGGGTAAGTACCCTCCTAGTCCACCACTGCCCTGTTCCTGGCAATATCTCACCACCTCTTTCACAAGTTCATCAAGCTGCACTTTTAAATGAGTTACTGGATTGGATTCATGCCAGACAGTGACCATTTGTTCTTGTGCCAACTTTGGCCTTCAGCATAAACACTGCTGGTATTTACCCCCTCATGGTAATTTATACAGTAATTATAATGCATTTTCACCTTCCATTTTGCTGGGGACTAAACAAATCAGATGAAAGCAGATCATATGAAAAGACTATCTCTGAACTTGCTCAGTTCAACCTTTTTCAATATAACCAATTCACACACAAATAAGACTGAGTGTCTTTGGTGATTTTTTTAACATTTCAGTATGTGTTCAACTCTCTATGGCTGATCTGTGCCTATTACAACTTGTGTGGTCATTTGGCATTTTCTGAGTTGCATTCCCCTACTGGTTCAGAGTTTAACAGCAAACTTAAGACTGCAAATTCTTATTACTAGGCCAAATTCTTTAATATTTACATAACACAACAACTTCTTGTGCCACTGATGCTTCACCAACTCCAGCACCCCAGAATTACTCCGGTGTTTCCTACACAATGCTCCAGCTGCCCACTGCAGTGACAGCACCTCCCAGACCTGGCTTTCCATGTGCTTCCCTCAGTTCAACTTCAGCAGCTTTGCACCAGGAGAGGCTCGCTCTGCAGCACAACCTGCTGTCAGCCCCATTGCAGGGATCCTCCCTCCCTTTGCAGTCCTCTCTTCTGCTAATCCTGCCCTTCCCAACTGCACTAGTGACACGTGTGGCATGCCAGCAAATGCTGCTGAAATCCAGACAAATCAGATTTACTGCATTCCCCCTGTCTAGGAGACCAGTAACAGAATAATCTGCACAATCTACCTTTATTAAACTCAGGTCACATTTTATCTCATTATCTCCATCGTTTGAAACAATTCTTCCCTTTCTAGATTACACTGCAGCCAAAAGGATGAGCCTCTACATGTCCATAATGTTTATTTTGCTCAATTTTAAACAAAATTTCCCATATTCCCCAGTATGAAGGACTTTTCCACACAGCCTTCATAAAATGAGCAGGTGTCTGTGTGTCAACAGACTCACAATTTGGGATGTCAGATCCTTCAGCAGTCTGGGGCTCCATTTCTTACTTAGATGCAATTGCTTTGTTCTGCTTCCTAAACACTTGCTTTCTTCATCCTCTCTGGCAACAGATTAAGTGATGAAGAGCACCATCCCTTCTGTTTATGTACTGGTGGCTAAACAGCATTCCACTAATTGTTCTCCTTTCCTTGTTCTTTTTTCTCTCACTCTTTTTTTGATGGCCATCTCACTCCTCTCCATATTGGTAATTCTCATTTCTCCCCTATGCTTTCTGACTGAAGAGCTGTACCTTTCCTCACTGAATCACATTTTGCATTTTTATGAACTTCCTGCCTGCAAATATCCCATTTTTTATCTTTGTGGTTTTTTTCTGGGTTGTTTTATATTATTATTGTTGTTATTATTATTATCATTGGGGGTTGTTGATTTTTTTTTTTAATCTCTTAGACTAAATGTCCTTCCCTAGCAGACTTTTTCTATGTCTGGTATATTAATTTTACAGCTTTTTACCTCTCTCACAAAATAAAAAAAACCATCCAGGCCACTTTTGTATTCAAGTCTGGAGTTTTACAACCTAGTTTGCCTCTATAACTAGCTTTCTTCACTTTTATAAAATAATAAATCTTACAGTTGAATGTTTAGCCTTCCATCTAATTTAAATTGAAACAACTCATGGTCTCTCAGCTGAAGGTCACTTTCTATGTCTAAGACTTTTATAATAATCTCAATATTTTGCAAATCTGCACTGCTTTTTCTTAGTTTAATAACTATTTGAGAAAGAAATCCATGAATTATCACATCCTGGTAAATCTGCGCCCAGCATTACGAGCAGTATTTGTTCTCCAACATCTATTCAGAAAATTTAAATCTTTCAAAATGACATAATTTCTGATAGTTTTTATCTCACCAATAATGTGACTGAGATTTGTGGGTCTCAAATATGCCTTAATACAATGAAACACATTTTTTTTTGTGATTCACTTTAACCTAGAATAATTTCATCACAAAATTACAGCCAAATCTCATTAAAGGAGGTTGACTACATATCTCTGCACCTCTGCCTTCAGCAGAACTCATTTGAAAAAATTCTGACAGGCTGTATCCTGCTTATTCCTGCTGAAAGAGGGAATGATTTTCCCAGTTAATTCCAATTAAAATAATTAAATCATGCAAGCTGTTATGCCCTAGCAAAGTTCTGTATGCAGAAGTGATACTGGTACCTTTGGCTGCTAAAGCTGGGAATGAAACAGTGCTGCCAGGAGCAGAGGGAGAGGTGCTCACCCTGTGACAGAAACCTCCGTGTGCTCCTGCTGCAGGAAACCTGCTCTGAGGCTCAGGGCGAGGATTCCTGCTCCATGGCACGGCACTGATGCTGGAGCAAAGCAATCCAGCATCCCATCCCCTTCTCCCCCCGTGTTCTGCACAGCCCACTCCCATCACGCTGACAGAGATTCAGACTGCCTCGCCCGGAGCTGTGGTGAGTAATTCTCACTTTTCCCTGGTGAAAATAGAGCTGGGCTTGTCCGTTCTGCCTTCCCAGGGAGATGAAGAAAGGAGGTGCTGAGGCATCAGCCTGAAACATGCTGCTGCATCTGTGCTGATGGGCTGCTGACAGGCTGGGACAAATCCTTGTGCACATCCCTGCTGCTTTTTTCGGGTTCCCATGTGCCCTAAGCAGAGAAGCCCTGTGCCCCAAAGGGGAGCAGGGGGTGTTCACAGAGCAGTCGCTGCTGCCTCAAGCGCCGTGATGCTTTCCCAAGAAAAGAAGGGGCATAGGAGGAAAGTAACAGGCAGCAACTGAGGGGAAGAGTTAAAAACCCTAATAAATGGAGGCCACAGAGCCTGCACACAGAGCAGGCACAAGGAGACGCTCGCGACCTCCAGCCACAGACACAGCAAAAGGAAAACAATCACATTCCCCTTCCTCCCACAATGAAGTCCAAGAGTCAAGAGTCAGGAATACAGCACATGCTGTTCCTCTAATGAGCTGGGAAATCATAAACATGGCTCGTCTACAAGCTCCTTTAACTAGTGGATTTTAACTAGTGGATTAACTAGATCAGATGCACCTGTTTTAGACATTCACAATTAATCCAAAATCCAGCAGACCAGAATATATGCAGCACAAACCAGAGACAGTGCTTCCAGGAAAACCCAACAGGTACAAAAGCTGGGTTAAAAGAATACTGTCATTGCTGAAATGAAAAGCTGCCAAGAGATCAGAGAATGGAGCTAGGATGGAAATGCTGCCAGCATCCTTCTTGCAGGATTGCTGCAGGCTCTCCTCAGATCTGTGACTGGACTTTACAGCAAATCCCAACTTCTTTTTCCAGAGAAGATGCTTAAGAAGCTTCAAGGCATTTCACTTAAGCACCTTCTACTAATAGTTAATTTGTGAGACAGACAGTTAATTAACATACACTTGGTGGATAATAAAAGCTTTCTCCAGCTTCCAAATTACTTGTTCTTTGCAAACAGAGGGCTTTTTTCTTCTGTCATAGCAAAAAAGTCCCTTTTACAGGGGTATCAAAAGAGAGGGTACTACTAACCCCTGTCTTCCCACCCTTGGTTATGGGCCAGGTCAAAGGGACACATCCCTAGTAGCACAAGGACAGTGATTTCCACCACATACCTGTATTTACATTTACACCTGGAAAGCTCCATTTTCCAGCTAAGTCACTGAACCAGTGCACTTCCATCACCAGGTTGTGCACTGGTTGGAACCTCCTATATAATTTGCAGCTTTTATGTTCATTGCTGGTTTCCTGAAAACATCCTCCTTCTTAGCCAGTACAGCGCATTACATGCTTAATTTTCTCCCTTAACAAATGCCAATACCTTTTTCTCTCTTAACATATCCCCTCTAACTCAACCCTCAGCCCCAGAATTGTTTCTGTGGCCCTTCTCTGAATTCCTTCCAATCTCTGAGTCATAAAGGAGGATTTATTGGACAAAAGATCCACTTTTAATAATGCCTTCTGCTGTATAATTTCACTGCTGAAGCTAACTCAGGCACCTTCTGTCCTGTTGGACTGTGGCTTGGAACAATCCATGACAGCACGTCTGGAGGAATTCTGCTGAAAAAACTCACAGTAGCAAAAATGTCAGATACAAAACAAGAGGCAACACCCATACAGATAACGTGGGTGACTGGGGGAACTTATCAGAGGAAAAGCAGGGAGACAGCTCTACTGCCTTTAATAACTTCTGCTGTGTATGTGGTCACAGGTCTATACACAAAAGTTAAACAATTGCAAGCCCTCAGCCTGTGACCCCTGCTCCCCTCCAACAATGTGAACAAGTGGGAACAAACCTCAAGCTGTAATAAAAACTGACAGATGATTTCTGGAAACTTTTAATTAACACTGTAGTTTCCAAATGGAACAAGACAATCTCTCTCCCTTCTCACTGAGTAAGAGCAACAAATGAGCTCCCTTTAAAGGCAGATCATTGGTAGCGTTATCGCTTTGTTCTGAAACGAGGGCAAATTAAGCGGCAACACCTTTATTACCCATGATTTCAGGATCATCTCAGAGCTTCTGGAGTGTCTGGGAGGAGGGCTGGTGCACACCAAGGGAAGCAATGCACATGGGACCCTGTTACTCATTAAAACAGTGAGTATTGTCCAAGAAATGGGATGCTGCATGGACTGCGGTGGGCGACAGGCAGCTGTACTAACTCCTAGACCACACACCCCCGGCAGCAAACGTTTCTTAGCACAAAGAAACTGGTTTCTCTCCCATCCAGTCTGTTCAGACTGAATTTCTATACTGGCAATAATGACTAATAGTCCTTGTCAGCAGTGACTGATAACATGTCCTGGATGCAGACATCAGTCAAGAGGTAGAGATTTATTAGGGTGGTATTGAGCTGGACAGAGAGGAATCTGGACGTGGAGGTGACAGGCTTTGCATGACATAATGAATCTCTTCCACAAGCCACTTTTTCATGCCCAAGTCTTCTCTGTCCTTCCTGTCACTTTCCTCCTACTTCTAACAAAGGAAACTATTAACACAAATGCAAGCATGAAAAATTTTTGGGGGCAGGAGATATTTTTATTGTTGTTTTTTAATGGCAACCAGATTGTTCTGTCAAAACAACCAGGAGTTCCAGCAAGTTAATAGCTCCAATCTCTACCTGAGTGCTTTATTAAAACTGCTGTGCCTCCCTCTTTTTTTTATCACCTAAAGGCTGATACTGCAATACAAAAGACATTCATGTAGCATAATGCAGAAAGAGGCCTGTATGCTCCTGAGACACTGAAGACTGATTATTAACTCTCTTTTTGATTTCTGGCTTCCCTGGTAAGTTTTAGTGGTCTTTGCAGATGGCTCTGAACCTTTCTGCTGGAATATTTATGCACTAGCTTATTGTAGCAGGTTGCTCGGCTGCTGCACCTCTTTCCCCAACTCTGATCTCCGCAACATATTTGCATTTGCACTTTAAAGACATCTAAAGACATTGGATGTCTTTATTCTACTCTGTGGTCCCCTAGCTTTCATAGCCAGGAAGCCACTTCAGCTGAGTCTTCCCAACCATCTCTAGAGACATCTGCAGAGACCACTAAAACATACCAGGGATGCCAGGAATCAGAAAGGGAAGAAATCTCTCCAAGGAGGGAAACTCCACAACCTCCCTGAGCAACCTGTGCCTGTGCTCAGCCACCCTCACAGTAAAATAACATTTCCTAGTGTTCAGACAGAATCTCCTGTGTTTAATTTCATGCCCACTGCCTCCAGACCTGCAGCCACCTGAAAAATCCAACTCTGCCCATAAGGTTTGCCCCGTTGTTTCCTAGGCCACTGGGCTAATTCCCCCAGAACACGTGGCAATGAGAGAAAAGACTGCATGAAACATGATGAGATAGGAAAGAGAGTTCAATAGCTAAGGCAGGAGAGTGATGAGTTTTCACCACGATTCAAAGTAAATTCTCAGGTCTTCCAAAGCCCTTTTCTATCCCATTGGTCCTAGACCCTCTTGAACATGGGTTTCCTTCTGCCAGGGGTCCATCTAGATGAGTCTTTTGCTGCTGGTAGGGATCATACTGGCTATACTGGTGAAACGTTTAAGAACACTGCTGACAGCCCTGAATCTCCAGCAATCTCTGGTATCCTTTACAGGCATCACATATTATGTGAAGAATACCTTTTTTCTCTATTTTAAACTTGCTAATACTCTCCTGGAAAATGTCAGAGATAGTCAGACAGCGAGGTTCACCCTCCTCTGGGACTTCTCAGTGGGGCTGTGCTTCCAAGGACTCACCTCCTTCTCTCTCTTGTCTGCACACTTTCACTGTCTCTAGGACCTGCTTTGCCCCACTATGTGCCTACACCTAATTAGTGTCCTATTTGCTCTGCTCTGTCACATCACATGAAATTCTGCAAGTCCCTTCAAACTGCTGTGAGAGGACAAGCAGTCACTCAGAATACACCATCTTCTGTACAGGATGGATGAAAACCCTCCAGTCCTGGCCCAAGTGCTTCATTAAAATATTCCTCTAGGTAAAAATGACTCAACCAATTTTGACAGGGGCTTCACAGCTTGCTTTCACACAGAACAGGACAGTTCAGTCACACTTTCCATCTTGCAACTGCTTTCTCAAATACATCTGCAGGTATTCCAACACTACAGGTGATGGGATATCCTTAGCAGAAAAAGGACAGACTAACAAAGCTGTGGAAGTGCCATTTGTCTGGGCAATGAAGGTGATCTAAAAAAAAACCAAAAAAACCATGAAAACATGAAAGTAATTGAATGGCAGAACTTCATTAGGAGTGTATATTTAATTTAGCTGAGGTTGAAAAGGGCATGGTCATTGAATTGCTGAAGGATGAAAACATCCAGAAACACATTTCTCCTTCTCATTTATACACCGTAATCTAAAGACCAGGTTAAATAAGTCCTCTTTTGCAGTCTGGACAGTTACTTCCTGCTGACTCTGCTGTCACACACTAAAGAACTATTCAGTGGCTTTTAACTCAGAAAAAAAAAAAAAACCAAAAAAAAAAACCAGAAAAGAAACAAAAAAAACCCCAAAAAACCAGAAACAAAAATGACTAGTAGGACATTTAAAAAAAGGTATCTAATCAGGAAATAGCATCATTTCAGATGCTTTCAAACCACAAAAGACTGTAGAAGGGGAAGTAAAAACTGCAAATTTTTATTGGATTTGTGATTAATCCCCCTATTTACTGAAAGAATTGCTTCTAAACCTTTCTTTTTCTCTGAATATTGTATATTTGAGGAGTCAAGGCTATTGTGTCCATCATGTATTAAGCTTATACATTAATATGTTACATGATTTATCTGAATGGGCAAGAGTCATATGCCCATGGGTGAAAAGCCCACCTTTTCAAATATGTAAATCTAGCTTGTGCCCTCAACATTTTTGTTCTGACAGCCTCAGAGTGTTACAATTTACCTACCAAGCATGCACACTGTACTTGCTACACGTTCTGAGTATGGAAATTCGTCTTTGTCCTACTCAATGTGCTTTTAGCTTTGTACAGATGTCAATGTAGTTCCTCTGAGCTACTCCTCCTTCCTTCCTCCAAATATTTCTGAAAGGAAACGTGGTCAATATTTGTATTAGAACCACAAGATTAGGGCGATCTGTGACGGCAGTTTTAAAAATCACACTGCAGATTTGAGTGGTGGAAAGAAAGCAAATAAGCAGCTGTAGCCACAGAGCTCACCATGCCCCAGCAATCATTGCATCATTGGCTCCATCACTCGAGGACTCTATTTGGATGGTCAAACTCTTAAGCACAGCCATCCATTAGCCCTGGGAAGATTAGACAGACAGATGGCTCCTACAGAGAGATGAGTTAGAAAGATGCAGGGAGGGATATTTTCACCACATGGATGCTGCCAAGTTTTGCAGAGCACAAGACGTGCCCTGAGGTCTAGATCAAAAGCTAGCCCCCCAGGAACTTCTGAAGAAAAACACTTCCTCAGTTCAGCCAAGAACTTGACCAGAGGAGTAACCTCAGAGACAAGATTTCCTGTTGAATTGAGGATATGCTTGTGTCCCTTATGACTTAGTCACTGTATAGGGCCACTGAACCAGCCCCAGAGATAACCAGCTTGAATGAGATGGATATGAACAGCTCCTGGCTCCCAGTGCTAGCAATGCATGGAAATACAGCAACTGCCACTGCAGCCTTCTCTTAGATGTGTTTTCAGTAAAAAACCCAAAGAATAAAAGTGAACAAAGAATCTACGCAAGGCCACCAACTCTCAAATACATTCAGAATGCCTGTCAGCTTTGGCTCACTTCATGCAGGTTTCAATGACTCAAGATTCAAGAATTGCAGGAGGGAAAGTCCATCATTGATAGTTACATCAATGTTCACAGAAACTGGGAAACTGTTAACCATAAAGTATTTTACAATTTCAAGTGACACTACTGCGAGCAGATTATACCCAAGTATTTGAAGATATGATTGATGACTACAGGCACAAAGAAAGGGGACACTGCGAAAGTGAAGATAAATAAAAGGACATAATGACCTAAGAAGTGCCTGCTGCAGACTCTCTTGGGGGGTCTTTGGAAAGATGTACAGGCTCCTCTGAGAACTGTGTGGCTGAAGCTTTTGTTGCAGGGCATACAGCCCTTCACAGCTTCCTCTTGCTGCCCTCAACACACCCACCGCCCCTGCTGAGCATGGCAGTCCTCTGCTGTAGAGGATAATGGTTTGATCTTTCCCAGGGAAGACCCTAGGATGGAGACGAGCTCATACTCTGACAGAGATTTCAATGGGGTCTTACAGCTTGTCTGTCTTGGTCTCTTATGTTCTAGAGACTTCCAGTATTCAGTACCTTTAGAGAAAACTTCAGAAAGACCTCCTGGCTATAGAAAATTTCTTTCGGACAGTCTCCAAACAAATGACAAGAAAGAGAGTCCTAAATGATGAGCACAAAACTGAGCTTTTGAAGTCTGTAAATAAAAGGGGAAAGAACTGCAGGGCTAGTGATTACTTTGAAATCCCACTGAAACCACAGGGAGCTGCAAGTATTTACAGCACCACTGGTAATGAAGTAACTAGGTGTCAGAACAGTGACTTAGCTGAAAAATATGATATCTAGCTTCTGGGTTTATTCTTTCACATGGTGTCAGGCCAAGTTACTCCATTTTGAAGTCAGACAGTGATTTCCCTACTTCCCTGCATCATTCCAACTTGACAAACCTGAAAACCAAGTGATTCTTTTTGCCATTTTTAAAATGAATAATAGAGCTGTCCCAAATAGAAGCTGCCTTCAAACACTGCTGAGGTATTGGAACACTTCTTCAGTTGAGCAATATGGGGCAAATAGGTGAATTAGGGGCAGCACAGCTGAACTCAAGAGAGAAACCTAGCTAAGTCTAGAGCAATGTCAACCCTGGAAGGCTTCAGGTGTGAGAGGCTTCTGGGAGCTCATCTTTTTCACAGCACTAACAACCTGATAGGAAAAGGACGTGTGAAGGAGAAAATCTTCTGAGGTAAAGAGCAACGTAAAAAAACCTCATGCTGTCATGTAGTCACTCTCTTATCTACTCAAGCTCTTACACAGTGCCCTTACCACAGCATCCGAGTGCCTGTCAATCACCAACACGCTTATCTCCACACGTGGGAGTAAGAAAGGAAATCTTATCTCCACCATATAGCTGAGCACCTGAGGCAGAGAGATTAAGGGCTTGATCTGGTTACCTCAACATAGGTTTCCAGTGGCATCTAAGATGCCCTGGGGCATGCAAGACATGCACAGGGCTGGCAGGTAGGACACAGGTCCTAAGGGAGATCCATGGTCTTGTGGGAGCCAGGCACATTGCAGAGGGAGGAATGCCCAGGTTTAGACAACTGAACTGAATCATTGAGTCAAGGCAAGGCATTTCTTTGAGAGCAGGGAGCTGAACTCTACAAATTGTCCTAATAGCACCCTAAGTACAAAACTCCCATCTGCAAAGAGGGACACAACATTTTTTAAAAATGTTGACTGCAGGCCGATTTTATTCCTGAACAGTATACCAAGCGTTGTGTGCCTCGGACTTAAAAAAAACCTACTGCTGTCAGGAGCCTGTGTATTGTCTTCTGGGCTGAGTATGAACACCCAACCACATCTAACCACTATCAAGAAGATGCCTATGAATCTATGGAATATGAAGTTATTACTTGTCAAACTCAATAAAAAACACAGATTGTCATACAAGGGGCCAGAATCAGTATCAAGAGTGGCCTTTCTCCACCAAGCTCACAAGCCCAGACCTCATGCTGAGAGGTGAACATATTTCATTGTGGCAGTATTTACAGAAAGACACTTTCATTTTAGCTCATGGCAAATCCCTGATGACAATTTAGGCGCTCATAATGAGCTTACTGAGGAAGAATGAAAGGATGCTCAAGGTCACAGCACCCATAGGAGTGCTATCAGTCTTGACATGAACAGCAAATAAGGTTCCCAAACAGCTGCCAAATCAGAAATAAGCTGTATGCAGAGAAGCTGTGCTGGCCTTGCCACAGGCTGATATTTTGGTGCATTAGGCAGAGGACAGACTTGCAAAACCACAACCGCAGACACTGGACATTTGGACATTTGGCTCCCCTTTGCAGCTCAGTGCACGAGGTGGTGGTGAAGCACAGCCTGGCAGGCCTGGGTGCTGCAGCAGCTTCCTGCAGCCACACAGGAAGCCACAAATGGCTTCTCTGCCATTTGTCCCCTTTGGGTTGGACTGTGGCCATGTGCCTTGCAGGTCCACATCCCAGCTTCTACCTGAAACACAGGTTTAACCAAATAACCCCCAGGGATGAGTCTGATTTCAATCCTTCCTTCTGGCCTCCCTATGAAGATAAAAAACCACTCATCAAAAACAATCCCCAGCCACAACAGGTGCCCTCCATTGTATTCAGAGCTTCAACAGTGAGCAGAATCTGATCAATGTCTTAATTTACTTAAGCATCACAAAGACTTGAAAGAGGAGAATTATTTTTATGTTATTATTTTTTATATGTGAAATCTGATTAGAATAATCCTGGCAAGGCAGAGAGTGATAAGCAAATAGAGTAGGTGAAAAAATGCAGTTTTGAAGAAGGAAATTGATTTCCTTCCATCCCTCTAAATTTGAATAATAAACTTTCACAAAGACCTTCTTTGCACAAAACTCCTGGAGATGTAAGAAACTATAAAATACTTTGCTAAACCTTTAATAAATTCTGTCTCAGAGCTCCTTACAAGAACAGAGATTGTTGCACAGTGGAAGTTGGAGACATTCACACTTGGAATCCAGAAGGAAAGGCTTCTATGGGGATACAGAAGTATTTTACAAACTACTTGAAATTCGCCTGTGTCATGCAAGAATCTGAGGCTATGGGAGCCTGGGTGCTTTGCCACTAAGGAGTTACAAACCAAAGATAAGAGTGGCCAACAAGCACCTTTTCCTTTTCTACGCCTCTCCTTTCTTGTGTAAAAGGTGGATAATTCCCTCCTTCTTCTGGAAATCACTTTGAGCTTTCCAGTAGACAAGCTGATCTTGCTATCACATCCCAGAAAGACATGATGATTTCCAGTTTCCAAACTAATGAATTACCATTTTTTCACCAAAATCATCAGTCACTATCAACAAAGAACATTCACAGAAAATTCATACTCCACTGCCTCAAAAAGGAGTTGGTCTCCACACATGCAGGGACATGAGCATGCACTCATCCACTTTGGACATTACCCAAAGACTGAGCAGGAGTCTCAGGGATGCTGGAACAAATACACTCATCTCAGTTTTCTAATGGGCACCATGAAGACCAGTTGGTTTGCTCCAGGTACAACTCAGTGGTAGTGACAGCAGACACTAAAATACATCCCTCCATGCCACAGAAATTGTACTGGTCTTTCCACCATTGATTGCCTTGATAAGTGATGCTTTGCAGCCACCGAAAAAAGCCTACGAAACAGAATTTTCTGTTGAGTCCCACCCGGTCCACCTCCAAGCAAAACCTCTGGTGCAGATCTGTCCCACAGTTCTCATTAAGTCTCTGGTCAAGCCTGGATGGCACGAGATGCCCTGGAGAGGGGATGACACAGTGCATGGCACTATACCAACACTGTAAAGCACTACTGAAGCTCTGTGAATTCCAGACAGACTGCCCAGCAATCCACCTGGATGGTTTCTAGAAGTCAACCTAGCTCTGAAAAACCAAGTATTTCTGCGTAGTCCAAGATGTTTTGTCAACGGTCAGAGAGCTCTCTCTGCTACTGGTTTCTTCCAGCTGTCACTGTGAGTGGCACTTACTGGAGGTGGACACTGAGTTAAATGCACCCACAAGAGCCACCCTTATGCTCATCTCAGTGAGAGCAAGGGGATGTACTGGGTGCTCAACACCTCTGAAAGCAGGACTTTAAGCCATCTGAAAACCCATGCCTGCTTTTGTTACTGCAAAGGGTTTTCTTGCAAGACCCAGCTGTTCAGCTCCTGGGGGCATCAGCACTTACAGAGTGCTTCTTTTCAGAGCACTGCTGCAATCCTGAGCTTCTCAGGAGCAGTTTCTAATTCTCCACCTGCCATCTTGCGAAGCCGACACCGTAAACAGCCCCAGCTCCTCGGGTGGCTGAAAAAGAGATATCTGTGGAGCCCTGAGCAACTGCACTTGACATATGGTATTAAGATGTGCAAGGGAAGATGGCTGGCAAAGCACGACTCTCCTGTGGTTCTTTTGCCTGCTCCCATTATCCTCAGTGATGATTGCTAGGGACATAAATGCTGAGGAGCCAGAAAAGAAATGCAATGGGAAGACAGAGGGAAAAGCAATCCCAGCCTACACAGTGCACAGCTTTGAAAGCAAACTGATTTTCTCAGACACAAGATACACAAACAAGTTGTGCTGCTGCTGATGCACCAGTTCCCTAAATAATCACAGTGATACAAAAGAAAGCTTGTGATTAAGGTAAAGTATTAGGACCACGGAGAACAGAAGGCCTAATCCAGTCTCCATGCATGACCTTGGGCATATCACACCACTTCTCTACACTCAGTTTCCTTAGCTACATGATGAAGTTTCCCAGTTTGAGTGGAAAATCATCAGAGAGCATGGGAGAGCCCACAAGGAACTCACAGGACATCCACAGACATCTCCTGTGGACAAGATTGTGTGAGCCTCTATGAAGACAGACAAGCAGGAGGTAAAAAAGACTCAGGGTATCTCTAAGGACAGCATAGCCAGTGCTGTTTAGCAACAGCTTCTGCAGCATGTCAGGAGAATCAAGGATTTGTCCAGCCAAAATGCCCAGAGCAGTAGTAAGAGGTGCAAGAAGACAGAAGTTGCTTTAGACAAGCCAGTGTAACAGCTGTGAGACTTTTGCTCCTAAGAACTAGGCGGGCAACAACCAACATTATGGAACCCACTTGTTGCACACACGCACAGCATTCTTCTCCTGAGCTGGCTGGATCCCTGGCAAAGCTCCTTGTTCTAGCAGTGTGCTCTGCTGGGAAGGAAGAGGCTCTGTGCAGCCACCTAACTGGCATGGGAATAGACACAGTACAGAGGAGTGGGCTGCAGGGGACAGACAGCAGGCACCAGCTGCAGAGGGTGATGGTTCTCCTTGGCACCAAGTACAGCCCAGAGCTCAAAACCCAGCAGCTGCCCCAGCTCCACCACCAGCAGTTATCCAGCCTTGGGAGGAAAGGGGGAACCTCTCTGCAGTGCACATGAATCAACTTAGAGCAATATGGGACAATGTGGGGACTCGAGCCACCAGAAGCAGAAAAGTCACTTTAAAGGCATGTCGGGCACGAGTGCATGGGCTTCAAACACTGAGCAGGAACACCAAGAACTGCCCTTCTCAACCCCTGCTTGCTTCAGATTCCTGCTGTGGGAAGCAACAGCCCAGCAAAGCCACTGTGCTTGAGGGAATGTCAGAATTAGGCTAAATCTCTCTGCTCATCTCACTCTGCACATGTTAAGAAAGTTGGACATTATCTTTCTTGGTGTCTCCTCACTCACCAGCCTTGCTCAAAATCCTGAGGTTCTATTTTCTTCTCCTCTCCTTCATGCTTACAATGATTTAGTGGTGGGAGAGAAAAGGCTGTGCAGGAGATTCATACTGATTTCTATCTCAGGGGCTTTAGAAAGAAGCAGATAATCTTTTTCCAGCTGCAGTCATTCCTCTGCAGTGTTCCAGACAGCAGCTGGGAGTCTGTAAGGCATGCACACAGCTTCCAAGGGCTGTTATCAATAATGCATTTGATGCACAGCCTTCAGCAGCCGACCAAGAAGTGTCTTATAAAGAAAAGGAAATCCTTTGGTCTTCTCAGGAGGAAAGTGGTGAGGAGACAGACTCACCATCATTGTGCCATGTCTAATTTATGTCAAGAGGTTGTTCACATTTCAGAAAGCTTTTAGCATGGGGCTAGTGCATAGGTATGTATTTGGAAGATTAGGGAGCACATTGTGAATACCAAAATACTTTCAGCTTTCTGCAATCCCCTAACTTATAGGGAAGAGCTGCAAGAAAGGCTACCACTGCTCCCAAAGCACAGCTCCTCTGCACCTCAAACACCATCAGTATGTGGGAGGTGGCAGGGCACCCTCATAGTCTCTTTACTGCCTTCTCAATGGCTGAGACATGGAAACACCACATTAACCTGTGACTTACGTGTGTGTGTGAGGGATTTACTGATTTCACAAAGGTACAATTAATTTAATGTCGTTTAAACATTTCAGGACTTGTCAGGCTTTCCACAGAAGAGTAGCCACCTCCAGACAACAAAGTATGCAATCCCTAGTTCATAAGCAGTGAAGAAAGTCCCTTTATTAATCAGGCAAAAGCTGTTGAGAAGGTCACAGGCTTAAGAATACACAGTTTGCATCTGCTAAGGTAAATCTACTGGTTTGGGTATGTTGTCCAAAACAAACTGATGTGAGAGTAAGAAGTGGTAAAGGAACAGGAGAAAGGATGACAGAACTAAGGTGAGCAGCAGAAGCTGTTGGGAAGTGTAACTAAAGAACGGCAAAACTGCTGCAAGCAAATGAAATTAGTCACGAAAGATTAAGCATGTAACCTAATTGCAGGCAGAAAGGTGATGATACACCATAAAGGGCCTAATGGGTACCAGTCCAACTACAATTACTTGGTTCTCTAGACCTGCAAGCAGTCTAAAAACAACTGCTGGTGCAGCAGAGAGCATTTCATTTCAGTTTGCTAAAGAAGGACCAAGTTGCTAGTCCAAGTCCAAACTCTGCTCTGAATCATCCTGTCTGGGCTCAGCCTCCAGTGAAGTGAGGATTTTCTCCTCCTATTCATGATGCAGAAGAGGCCATGACTTTAGTACTGAAATTCTCAAAATCTCAAATTTCTCATAATCCTGCATCTATATGATTACATCCTCTACTCCTTCCTGCACTGCACCACTGTGTGGGGCTGGTGGCCATCAGCCACGGCCACTGGGTCACTACACACTTCTCTGAAGGGGTCCCGAGCCCATAGGCTGATGAGACTTACTGACAGCACAGACAGAAATGTGCAAGCACATGCAGTGGCCTGCTCACTACCCTGCACTGTCACAACTTCCAGGGCAGGACAAGGACCAGCAGGTGGGATGAATGAGCTTTGTATGTGTTTGAGCTCACATTAAGGTTAATGTGTGAAACAATCTGCTCTGCAGAATGTTGGTTAAACTAACTGGCTGCAGAGGGTTTGGGATGATTGCTAAGCTGACCTGCTCTGCAGAAGATCCAGGGTGAAGCAAAGCCTCTATTGCAATAATGTCTGTCTTGTGTCATCTTTCTGCCCTGAAGATCCAAGGACTTCTGAATGTGCCTGTTCCCCTGCTGGATGGCATCATCTCAAAACTCCTGTGGGCCCCACCCTAGAACCATTCCAGAGGCAAAAAAAAAAACATGGAAAAAAACCCCAAGTGTTACAGCAGATATTAATTCATTCAAAATTTACAAGGTGACTAATATAATTAAATGCCCTAGAAATAAACAACCAGCAGATCTGACACACTCAGCCATTTCCCCTCCAGGCTGACATTTTTAGTCTCTCAGGAGGGTTGGGCATATTTTTTTAAAAAGTCAGTCCCTGTGGCAGTGGCTGTGGTGGGTGAGCAGGACAGGCTCTGCCCCTGCTGCAGGCTGCTTTCCCAGTGCCCTCCAAGCCCTGTCCCAGGGCCAGCACACCCAGGACACAGCCTTGCAGAGCTGCTCTGGCACACCTCAGGTGCCATGAGGCCAGATGCAAGGAGCAGGCCAGGCTCAGGAGGCCCTGGAGCGGACACAGAGCCGTGTCCTGCCTGCCTGCTCTGCTGCCAGGCTGCCCTTGGCAGTGCTGCTGGCAAGGTGCCCCTGAGCTCCTCCCTGCTTGCTCACAGCTCCAGGCTCCTGGCACAGCCCCGCTGGCCATCCTGTGCCTCTGCAGAGCCCAGCACGCTGTCAGCACACACCAGCTCACAACACGGGGTGGCAGGGACAGCGGCACGCGCAGAGCCCTGCCATCCCACCCTCCCTTTCAAGGATGGATGCACTGCAAGAGAACATGGGTATATCTGGAGTTTTCCTTGCAGCATGGAGTGTCTCATTCAGAAACAGGCCAGAAGCAGCATTTGGAAGAGGCTGGTGGTCCCCATAGCCTGTGTCTCTGCAACAGGGGTGACCAGGGAACACAGGTTCACAGAAGCACCAAGGTGCAATTCTGGCACTTCACTGAACTGTACACACACATTTCAGGCCAGGTTCATAGCTCCTGCTGGGCACATCTATTTAAACAATTTCAGGAGGTTCCTGTGCCAGAAGTCAGCCCTGTATCTTGGGATCCAGATAGCTCAATAAAATTACTTTTGTTTTGCAGATGCTTAGTCAGGACACTACCCTTTGACAGCAAAGCAGGGATAATTCAGGCTCCCATTCAGGCCTTTCTGCTACAGTACCCTACACTCCCCACTGTTTCAGCCAGTCTGTCTTGAAATAGCCCAGGGACTTAGCCTCTCTTCCTTTTCCTTGGGAAACAGAATTACAATTCAATGTTCCCAATTTTTAAAGTCTTCTGTCACTTGGCTCACAGTTATAATTATGTGCACACAGTCAATAAAGTTTTTTCCCTGGATTTTTTAGCCTCTCTCCTGCTTTTGCCTCCAGAGCTCTTAGTCACTGTTTGGCAAAGGCACACCATTTCCCAGTTCTATCCATTCTGTATTTGAGTCTGGTATTATTAGAAAAGAAATCCAAATCATTTCATTAACACACACCTGACCTCAGTCAAACATATCCTCACTCAAAACTTCCCTTCCTTCTTTTCGTATCACTGTCCTGGACCCAGGAAGGACAGTATTTGTCCTCCCTCCAATACAAAATAAAATGTTAATGACAGTCCCACTGCAACCCTGGATATCCTGGAGTTTTATCTAGGCTTCACTTCTGGAAAAGAGATAACAGGCAAATTATTTGACAATAATTTGTCAAAATAGACACTGGATAAATGGTGTTAAAAACAAGCAAAGCAGGACAGAGAGTTTTAGGAAAAGCCAAATATTAACCAGGTAGTGGAGAAAGGAGCTCAGTTACTAGCCAGACCGGCATCCCCCAGCTAGCAAGATGCAAAGCAAAGGCAATAAAAGGGACTTCTGCTGTAAATACACTCCAGAATGACTTTTTGACAGTCATCTTTTGGTTTTCGCCTGCTGGGATAAATGCTCCACCTGCACATAATTTCTGCTAAACAGGGGCTTCACTGCACACTGTCCTGTCCTCAGTCTAGACATGTCTTAGAGCTCCCTTCCAAAATCCAGCTCAGACATTGTATTGCCACTGACTGTTCTGCTTTAACCTCATCATTTCCGCTACAGTGATTCATTGATCACACACAATACACAGAAGAAAAACAGGCAAGCCCTATGCAACACTACTGCTGCTTAGCACCTGCTCCAAAGGCTTTGCCTACCTGCTTATCCAAGGCTAGGCCTGTCTGGCCTCAAGGAAATCAGCAAAACAAACACTGTGCAGGAGATGCCAGCCTCCACTGGTTCATCTCTCTGGTTTCTGCTCTTTCCTTCACTTCAATTTACAGCAACCCCTCCCTGATAGTGTTTTACCCTCCCTCCACATTTCCAGGGAATCATGTGGGATCAAAATGCTCCACCAAAATCTAAACATTTTGTTCTGATTTTATTAGGAATGATAAGGCAATATAAACCACTCTGAAGTTCTTTCAAAATGGGAATCTGTAATGTTTCTTTGGGGAAGTATCAAAATGAGATGAGTCAGCACCTCTGGAGCATTTTTCCCCAGTCTTCTTCTAAAATGAAATTTCAACAGAAGATCATAATTCATTCCAACACTGACAGACCACTGCTCACAAGGGGAACAGCCCATCCCTGCTCCTCCAGCTGGTGTTAGGTAGACCATTGCATGTTCCTAAACATCCTGTGCAACTAAGGCTAAGAGAAGAATATTTTAATTGAAGCTCACTTATCCTTTATAATTTGTATTGCTATCATGTAAGACAAGGTAACAGCAGCTAGGAAAGCAGGATTAGGCCCTGCTGTTACTGATTTTTTCCTCTTGCTTGAACACCAAAGTCTGCTCTAACTCATTCCAGATGTGAATTCCAGCTGCACAGCCCCGCCCCTCCCTTCGGGAGCTGTACCACGGGGCTGTGCTGGGAAGTTCAGGGAATGCAGGTGCCTCAGCAGGATGCCAGATGAGAAACCTGGCCCTAAAGAGCCACAGAAATGCACTGTGCCACTCTCCTCCACCTGACAAGCTGAACAACATGGATGGCAGCATGTCACCAGGGGAAAAGGGACCACTTTAGCAGTGAGAGTTGTATTTACAAGTTTCCATGCTACAAGGATGGCATGGCCAGGGTGCCTGCCAGGAGCTGTATTTTAGGAACATTCAATGCAAGGCAGGAATCTGTTCCCAGGGGCTGGCTCTTCTCAGGACTGCTGCTTCCTTGAATATTCATTTTGTTCCCATATTTATGAAAAAGTCAGGGGACAGGAGGAGCTTTTTATCTCCCAGTTAATGCCTTCATTCAGTGAGCCCCTTTAAACAGCCAGTGAAGAAGAGCAGATACTCTGGAGAGAAATTAAAGGCACATTACATTGGTGTCCTGCTGTGCTTTGCATTTGAGACATTTCTCTCTCCCTCCACTGACCTGGCTTCCTAATGAGGCATGTAAACTAGGGAATCCCCTCCAACAAGTGTGCTTTCTTAGAAGCTTTACAAAATGTCTAGGATACCTGCCTGGCCTATCTGTGCTTCTGACCAAATCAACTAGTACCACTGGAGATCAAACAGGAATTAAAGAAATGGCATTGGCAGGAGCAAGTTTAACACCCCAAGCCTAACAGGGGAGAGAATGCAGTATTATTGATTCCAGCCCCTGACCTTGGAGTGATGTAAACAGCAGTGCAGCAACCCTAGAGGAGTTGTAGCAAAATAGTTATAGCATTGCAAGCAGATTAAAAATACAGTTCATATACATACTTCCCTAGATACTTGTTCATTATTATTCAAGACATGTTTATTATGCAAAATGAAAAAGCAGAAAAAAAACAGAGAAAAAGAAAATGCAAAGACACACTGAGCTTTTAGCATGACTGGGGTTTTCTCAATGCTGCTTAGAGGTTTTTTTTTATTGTGCATAATCATTCCCTTATTAGCAGGAATCTTTGAAGTGATTCAGGCTCTAATTTCAGCATTTCAAACTCACAGGTTTGTAATGAAAAACCATAGTGAGCTCTTGTGAGTGACCCATTTTTTTTTCCTCTGTATTCTCTATCTCTGCTAGGGTTTTCTACGTCTTCCCAATAAATTATGTATCACAATTTGCTATTTCAAAAATAATTAGAACTCTGAGTTAAACAACATGGAATATCTGAGAGCAATACATTTTAGAAGAGAAACGTTTTGCACTTGGGGCAAAACCAATCCCAGCTGCAACGCCACTGAATTATACATATCATCATATTGAGAGATGCACTTTCAGTGTACTTGGAGTGATTGGGTGGACCTGTGGAGACTCTACAGCCCCATGATGAAGATCTGCTCCAGGAGAACCAGGTTTGCCTTCCAGGCAAAATACTTCACAAGCACTCCCTTTCCCATGCCCCTGTGAGTTGTTGCAGGAATAATAGAGGGAAAGCTGGAAACCGAGGGGAGAAACGTCACAAAGAAAAGTTACAGGAGTGGAAATTAATTTGGTGGTGGAACTATTAACTGCAGACAGACAGGAGAGCATGTTCTGAGTCTTCTCCCATTAGGATTAGGCTGTAAACTCACTTTACAGGAGCAGGACAGACCACTTTATTCCATGTTTCTGAACCCTGTGCAACAACCAGCCCATGGTCTCAGATTCTTCCCAAGTGCTGAGGCACTGTAAGTTATACTCACTGCCCTTCATTCATTTTGTGCATTTTTACTTTGGCATCAAACGCTAACAGTGGATTTTCAGGAGAGTCATGCCCCTCCCCAGAATAGGTGCTGATTGAAACCTTTGTGCACCCTCAGGGAATTTACAGCTGCTGTATATTACAGGAATTCAAAATGGAACACAACAATGACTGCACAAGTTTGCTATGCAGTGGCTTGGATCCTACTCTCTGCAAAGCAGGATGCCTCCAACCAAAGCATGATTTTCTTGACTACTTACCACCTAATTCCCAGGTCAGAGATAGCAATAACCTAGTCTGGGGGAAACAAAATCAGGTATCTAGTGTAAGTAAACAATGCACAAGTCCCAGACAGCTGCTTCCCAAATAAAGAAGGTTTAGCATCTAATAAATTTAGGCCTCTAAAGCTGGCTAAGAATATATGGTTGGCTTCAACCCAGCAACCCAGCCTGACATTAATCCCTGCCTGAACAGATGAGGTAGGGAGGAGGAAACTCATTGCTGAAGGTAGCAGTGTGGCTGAGCCATTGGAAGGTCTTGCAAGTTTCTAGGAAGTGCTGTCTCACCACGCTTGGCTTTAGAGGAGTCTACTCAGCCCTACTTTTGTGCCAATCAACACAGGGAAGACTTTTTCCAGGGGCTGGTTGTTCTAAGCCCATTCATTCAAGAGCCCTTTGGCCTAAACTCAGAAGGAGCTGGCACAAACCATCCCTAAGACCAGGCTGATAACAGCCTCTGGTTTGATCCAGGGCAGAGGATGTCAGCCAAGACCTCAGCTGTGACACAGAGATTAAACATCGCCAAAAACACCACAAAACAAAACCAAAACAAACCCACAGTGATGACATGTTCAGGTACAGCATCAATCTGGGTTCAAGAAGAGGGAAAAAAACCCAACCCAAAGCAAAACAAACAAACAGGAAAAAAACCCCAAACATTACCCTAGACAATATTATCTGAAACCAGTCCTGGACTTGAGGGTGTTCTAAGAAATCCTTACAGGGCTTCCTTGCAGCATGGAAGTCAGCCAACCAATTCATTTATCAATTGGCTCATGTGAGTGAACAATATCTGTGAGGAATGTTGACCCATTTTTTTTCCAGAAATCCCCCAAAAATGGCTAGTGAAAAAAACCAGGTACATACACAGAGAGAACAAAGCTGTTGTTTAGGGTCTGCTAAGCAAAGACCAGGGACAATGTGTCCCTTGGTGTGGTCAGCAATAAGGTCCAGGCAGCATGGCCTGGGGACCCTTGCCCCACAAGGAAACCTGCAGCATCCAAAAGAGACTGCCTAAACAGGCTGAGCTCTTCTCAGACACAGTCAGCTCTTTAATGCATCCTGATCTCATCCCTTGTCCTTTACAATGAGCTTGACCCCACACTCCCTGCTCCTAACACACTTTATCCACAAATTTTCTATTTTCTTGCCTTGGGGTTTGCTCCCAAGCACAGTGAATTCATTGATTTACTGCTGTAAGACAAAGACAGAGCCACCAGTCATGATAAGTAAAGTATCCAAAAATGTACATCACCCTGGAGTAGAGCATCACACATCTACCGCAAGCAGAAACCTTGGATCACATTGATAAAATGAACAGTTTCACTCTTATTAGCTCAGACAGAGCTCAATGCCATCAAGCTGTGGCATGTAATGAGGTTCACTCCATTAACCACTGGCCATCACAGTGCATCCTTCCAATCAGCCTTCCCTGATTAACCTTCCTACTCAAGACAGGCACACTCGTTGGAAATAAGCAGGCCCATTAAATCACCTTCACTTGAATACATGTGTGATCTGGTGCCTTTTAGGATACTTGAAATTACTAACAGATGTGTTTCCTGGACAGCATGGTCTTCCTGCTGTCTACCATCTCTTGGCGTGGTCCCTCCCAGCCTTTATATTGTGTCTCACTACTACTAGAGAGAGAGAATATTTCTCTGCATCTCCTCTAGTCTCTCAGCTGTCACACATCATTTTTCCAACTCCGTATTTCTTCTTTTTCCCAAGACCCACACCTTTCCCTCCCCTGCACTATTTGGTCAGAAAATGATGACCACTCATTGGTCCAAGAGGACCCCGCCGGCTGGCTGTGGCTCTGTGACACACTCTGATTTCCTGCAATCCTCATTTACAGGACAATGATGGTTCAAGGAGCCTCAGCACTGGTCCAGAACCGTGTTCTGCACTGCACAAACAGGGCAAAGCATCAGTCCTGAGCCCCATAATGTGCCCAGAGGGACACACGCAATAATGCGGTACCACACCGTGCTCGGTATTACCTTTAGGACTCTGATAGCTTTACAAAGAGAGGAAGTTTTCATTGTTAGTAAACCAATTTAATTTATTTAGAAGCAGTCAATTATGTTTACTGGGCTATGAAAGAACAGGAAGCGTCTGGCATCCACAGAGATCCAGACTGATCTCTCTGTCTCTTCTTGACAAACAGCCAGTTTTGAGACCTATCTCGCCAGGCATACTAACACATCCACTTGCTTCCTACCCTGAGCTGATGGGGAGACAGAGCCTTGTAACACCCCAAAGGAAAAGGGGAAACCTCAATCATGTCAGTGGTATAAAACTGACCAGGAACAAAGATGGAAGATAAAAAATAGGAAAAATTGCATAGAGCAACCCAAACTGCTGCCCTTTCAGTGGTCCCATCTTCATACTCACATACACTTTTGAAGCAAAAGTAAGTGCCCAGACAAGAGCAGAGTCACTGCACTGTAAATTTACACAAAGGCAGATGAGATTAGAATCTGGCTATGCACTGTAAAGCTATCATAACTACAGAAATGAGAAGTGTATTATTAACCATCCCTTTTTACTATGTAGAACTAGAACAAAGTTATTTGAAGCATAAAAATTCTGGCAAAGGGCTGCCATATTTAATAAATCACCAAATCAATTATTCACTGTGAAAATCAATTACTTACTTTAAATGAGAATCTTATGAATAACCTCATGCCCTTTCATGCCATCTAAGAAAGTTATAAGGGAATTAGTTGGCAAAAATTGCCGCACTTATCTTTTATGTGCACTAAAAAGACCACACAAATACAGGGAATTTCTGCCAACAGAACAGTCCAGAACCCTTTTAAGAGAGTTAGGGTATTGCTGTGGATTTACACTGCAGTCAAAAGCAGAGTACGACCCATTGGGGCACCACCTATGATCAGGTATCTGGGTGCAATTCAGAAGCAATCCCAGTGAGTCCATGCCATTTCACAAATGAGAAATCAGAATATGACCAGCCAGCTATATACAAATGCCTCAACAACGTGACCTACATTAAGTATGTACTTTAAGGAACAGAAAGTGTATCTTCACAGGTCAGGAAATATTGCCACGAATCTCCATGGAGACACTTTAAAGTGAATATTGCATGGTCTTGCAGCAGCTCCCCCCTGCTCCTGCTTTTAAAAGTTTGCTGATACGTGACTGTTTTCAGAAAAAGCTGAAGTCCCAGCATAGTCTGCTTCCTCCCACCTACAAAACCAAGGCACTCCAGGAGGCCAACAGTGCAAAGTACTTACTGAGCTGTAGAGATATCCCTCAGCGTTCATGGCAACGTACAGACCTGCCTTCACCCCTTGGATTGCCACCACACGAAGACCCACAGGAATTAGATTGAAGAGGGCTGTGGAAGAAAAAGAAAAGCAAATGTTATGGACACATCAGCCTACATGGCCACTGCAGCTTTTGCCGCAGGGCCAGCCCACCCCACTCATGCCTCTTCACAAAAGAGACTGCACTAGGATCAAGCATTCTGCTTGCAGCTACAGGGAAGGACTGCAGCCATGGAGCTGATGGTGAAAGGAAATTTTTAAAAGTACTGAGTTTGGCTGCCTCCCAAATGCCTTAACACACCCATCAGTCTGTCTGATCACTGCCTTTTGCAATGCCAAGGGCTCAGTCGTGCTCCCAAGCAAGAGCACGGTGATGGCTTTCTGAGGGCCAGCTGAGCCAGGGCAACTGCACATACACAGACTTTGCCTGTGGCAAACACAACAACACAATTCAGTTTAGCTCCCTCTGAAACACATTTAAGCCTAGTCACACTTTCCTGCATTTGCCATATGCTAAAGAGTACACAGACAGCGACCATGGCCAGAAGAATGCAAATTGACTGTGTGTCTGCCCACGTGATCCTGGGCTGTCAAGGGAATGAAGAAACTCAAGAAGATATAGTGCTCCACTCTGGGACATCAGCACTGCTCCCCATTCAGGATCAGCACTGGAGAGGACAGAAGAGGACAAGATCTTCCATTATTCAGTTTTACTGCAGTCTTATTGATTAAAGCATTGCAACTACTTCCTCTCAGTTAATTACTTTATTGCTCGATTCCCACCCAGCAGACCCTGTATCGCATTGAAAGACTCTTCCCATGAGTATATACATTAATGTACTGTCAGGCTTTTGCTGCATTTCTAACAGCATGGGCTCAAAGAGGAGACTATTATCAGCACTGATAGACTGAGCACTGAAGCATTAGCATGGCTTTGTTTCTGCTGAGCTTTATAGGACAAGAGTATTTAGATGTTGCAGGATCCCTTGTGCTTCAGCTTACAAAGAGCTAATTAGAACTCATCCCAGGAAGCTGAAGATACAGAAAGATGGGCACAGGGTCAGGCAGAAATATAAGCACAAACACAGTGGAAATACTTCACTCAAGGTCTCTTTCCACACAACAGCCCTGAAACAAGAATATGCAATGCCACTTTGCTCAGGACATCTACCAGGTGTCTTGGCTGAGCTGGTTTCAGGGTTGCCTCCAAAAGAGGCTCCATAAATTCCAGTGCACATGAATACAATTTTTTCTTCACTTAATTCCCTTAATTCACTTAATTTCACTTCACTTAATTCCCACGGAAGACTGGATGACTCTCCTCAATGCCTAAAATGGAGACACCTCAAGTCTAGTGAAAAAAACCCTCATCTCAGCCTCTTCTTGAGCTTTTATGCACCATATTCCATAAAACATCAAAGCATGTGCTGAAGTCTTACCAAATCCAGTGTCTGTATGTGTGTTTTTGGGGGAGAATGTCAATAAATGTATATGGAAAATGCAGTCCAGGCTAAGTATTGGTCTGTGAATAACTGGATCAAGGACAGTGCTACTCTGGTACTGTCCCTAGACAAGACAAACATATCCCAGAGTAACTACTCAGCATTAGAAGTGTTGCCTATCCCTTTCTCCCTACCATGAAGGTCTAAAACCTTCTACAATTAACAAGTCTATAAGCAATTCCCCTTCCCTATTTCTTCCTCCTACTGAAAAATGGAGCATATTACTGCTAATAATGAAACAAAATGGGCATCATCATTCATTTCCTACAGCCAATTTGTCTTGCATAGGAAACTTGTGACAGACCATTCAAAGCATTCATTAGGCAGCAGGGTGATAACACCCAGAATTAGTGGTTGAGAAGTTCCACTTGGAAGCACCCACGTGTTTCCAAATCTCTTTCCACCTCTACATGCAAAGGGAGCAAAGGAACAATCCTATTGTGCTGTGCTGCAGTAGGAGGACCACTGCCAGTTCCCAAACTCCCTGGGACCCTGTTGCCCCCATGATCATGGCAGAGCATCTCCTCCTCTAATGCAGGGGAGTAACTGGGCGGGCCAGCATAAGGACACAAAGCTGACAGAGGTAACTGGCAGCCAAAAGAAGTTTTAGGAAGCAAATATTTTCCCCTATTAAAAAAAAAAACAACAGAGTTTGGGTCAATCAAGACTTTGTAAATTCCCAGAACTATGTCTGCACTCAAATCTCGAAATACCTTTGTAGAAGTTGATGCCTTTTACTATCATGCTTCCAAATAAATATTTCATATTTAGAACAGATTTAAAAGCTTAGAAGCTTTAGAGTAAGAATGTAAAAATGGGGGGTAAACCCCTCAATCAACCTCAAAAGCAAGAGGTCTCATTTTTTGCCAGGAAAAAAAAATCTGATCCATTTGAAACAGCAGATTTGAAAATGGGAAAGAGGATTAGCTGTGGTAGAATAGAACTGGACACTAGATGTGCTGATGGGAAAAAGAGAAAATCTTATAAATGCTTTTAAAACTGTTTCTCCACTGCAAATGGCACATATTCTATGCCATCTGCAGCTTCATGGAAGGAACATGCTCTTTTACTTCATGGGCAAAAGACTGACCCTACTACTTCTAGCACATTCCAGTCCTAAATGCATGAGTATATTGTCACTGTTATTCTATGATAATTTATCATCTAAATTCTGAATGCATGTTTCCCTATGGGTCTAAGTTATCTACAGAAATGGAAGAGTGAGGCAAGATCTGCCATATACAAGGTGTGCTCCATATGCTCAGCTTTAAACAGCAGCAAGTCACAGGAGCTGAAGTCATTTACAACAGGTCATTTGTTCTTGAGCAAGACGTTTGTGGTGCACGTGAATAACAAAGAACTCACGGAGGATGCAACAGGCCAGAGCAGCTTCAGTGCATAAGGTGGTGAGGATTAAGATCCTGAGGGGAGTGAGGAAGGCTGCGAGATGATCAAGAGGCTCTGGTGCAACACATAATGAAAGAAGAAACAGAGGGAACTGCATTTGCTTAACTCAAAGAAGGCAAAGCCATAGACAGATCCTCTTTAGAGGAACACAATGAAAGGACAAGAGGCACTAGACAAAAGCCTCAAATAGAAATGAGGACGGAATATGAAGAAAATTTTCTACAAGGAAAATAGTGCAGCACTGGAACCCGAGAGGTTATGAGAGGTTATGGAATAGCTCGTTCCTAGAAACGTTTGAAAGAACCGGACAAGGCTCTGTAACAGCTGAAGATAACCCAAGTGGGATGCTGGAATGCAAGCCTCTTTAACCTTTCGGTGTTTCTGGCTGGAAAGCCCCAAAAAATATCCTAGATATGGTGGGCTGTTTCCACCTGGTTAGTCCAGTTCTCTATCCTTTCTGTACTGTCCATTTGCCAGAGCTTTTCAGATGTTCAGCGGGATTATGTGGGCAGACAAGGAAGTCCACTTGCTCTTATGAAGGGACATTACCTTGCTCAGCCCAGGGGAGAGCAGTAACAATGTCAGCACTGACAGCAGCAGTGAGCCCTGAAAGGCCATTTGAGATCACTGGAGCTGGAAGGAAAAGATACTGCCCCAAGTTGGGGCTCATACATCACAGGAGGAACACAAACAGAGGCCTCATACACCATGAAAATGCACTCCAGTGGGAAGAAAACTCTTCACATACCCAGTGCCAGCAGCCAGAGAATGTGCCCCCTTGCTTACATTGAGATGGCATGTCTCTAACAGCATGGCAGAAGGAACAGATGTCCCAAGTGCTGGCTCCTGGGAAGCTGGCTGGATGCCCATTCAAATGCCATTAGAATTTGGCTTCTGGGTTTTTTTTTCTTTAAGTGAGAGGAGGAGGTAAATAAATGCCATCAGCTTCAAGAACACACATAAAATGGGCAACAGATAATTAATTTAAAAATTGCTTAAATATTAGAAGTTCCTCTTGTATAAATAACTGGGTTTTTATTAGAACTTTTAATTCCATCAGATGTATCTGAGGGACATGGCGTGTCTCATTTTAAACATTTATTTTGCCAAAGTAAACCAACCTAATGTATTCCATGAAAATTATGCATCCTTTCACAATGTTAATTTGAATAATCAGTATGGGGATACAGAACACAAAGCAATGTATGGAACACGGTGTTCACCAGCTGTTTAACTGAGCTAAGATGACTTCTGCATGGAGAATAGATGGTCATCTAGGGTGGGAAGGATCCTCTTGTGGCCCTCTAGAATGCCCTTCCCTGCCATGGATGCAAGTTAACCAACCCCTCTTCAGGGACGGGAAAACATTTTTTATCCAGTCTTTGATGAGTTTTGCTCTTGCACACACTTCTGACTGGCTGGTCAGGAATCTTCTGGAGAAACATTTCAAAACAGAAAACTGCAGTGAAGCAAATCAGTAAGCTGTTCACTTAGACAAGTAACTTTTGACTCTTCTGGTCAAAATTTGAGATTTTTTTTGGAGGAAGAGAAAAGAAAAAAAGGCAGTTGGCTTTGTTTTGGCACTTCCAAAGTGCAAAATGTGATTTCGTTTTGAAGCTGCAACTGGAAGCTTTATATATTCTAAAATGTTCATTCAAACTGAAGATTTATGGATGAGACCATGTGGTAAAAAGCTATATAAAATTAAATAAAGCATAGTCCTAATTTCATTTTCAGGAGCCAAATATTATCAGGTTGGATTCTTTCCCTCTTTTGAGATCCCCTGAGATCAGAAGATGAGGAATTCTTTGGCTTCGATCTTCTCTCAAAAACTTGCCTAAACTTTCCAGCACAGTCCCTGACTCTGAGCCAGTGGCTTGGCACACTTCAGTGAGATGCCTCCTGTCCCACCAAGCTGCCGATGGCAGGGCTGCCATCTCACCAGATAAATTTACACTCTAGAAGTGTACTTCAGCCCATCTATTTCCAGTTAAGAACACTGGGTGGAAGCAGCTCTCAAGCACTCAGCACCTGGCCAAACTCATCTCTGACATTTTTTGGGGCATATATAAATCACAGCTCTTTGGGCAATTGGGGCCCAACCTCAGCCACGGGAACTCAGGACGTTCCCCTGCAACCACTGAGAGTGCAGCAGCTTCCCTCATCTCCCCTGTCAGTCTGAAATATTGCAGAACTGCTCTTACATTTCTCTGCTGTTTACCTAAATTCATCCCTGCTCCCATTTAAGCCCATTACTTTGTTGTTCACTCCTCCATGATAGATGAGGGCAATGAATCCCTGTCATCTCTAGCATATCTTCCCGTATTTTTGACAAATAGGCCTCCAATGGGATTTTCTGCAGTTTAAGAACACACCAGTTCCTCTTCCTTTAAGAAAAAGCAGCTAATACAGCCCACTTAACTCACCCCATGTGTTGGTGTCTGTCAGAGAGCATCTCAAGGCCAGACTCTTTTGAAGGAGACCTCCTGAGTCTCTGAGTGTGGAAGTGTGTGTGTATAAGTCCACAGATACTCCTGCTCCACACATAAACCAGAAATTGTCTCACTGCAATTTGCAGTACGTAATTTATCCAATATCAGTGTATGAAAAAAGACTAAAACCTGACATTTGCATTTGATACAGGCCACATTTCTGGTGGATGCAGCCTCTTGAGCCACTCCACAAGGGCTTTGCCAGCCACCTGGAATTTCAGTCACCATCTTCCCACAGCTCCTCTCCCCTGCTCAGACCCCCAGCCCTGAGCTGCCTGCAGCAGGGCAGTCCCAGAACACACCATGCTCCTGCTACAGCACCCTGCAGCTTCCTGGGGATGGGGTAAACACCAGGGATGTGGGGCTGCAGCCACCTTGCACTCCTGTCCAAGTGTACCTTCCCAGGACAGTGTCAATGCTGCACCCCTACAGACACCCCTCACCTGCAGCCCAGGCCTTGCCTTCCTGGAGCAAATCTTTGAATGAGACCAAAATTTGTCTGCAAATCAAGCAGGCTCCTCCTTTCCTAAAGTACATGAAGTTTGGTTCCATCAACCCTACCACACAGATGAACTTCTGTTCACCTCTAATAATGACTGGGAAGCCAAATTCCATGCTGGCTAGGTTAAATACCCCTTTAGCAGTGGTACAGGGAGCTCCAAACCAACATAGATAAGAAAAAACAGGACTTGAATCCTACTCTGTTGATGCAATTTGTAGCAGCAAGGATCTGAGCTTAACTGCCCTCTCAGGGACAGCACTCTGATTGCCTATGAAATGCACAGATGCTACAGAAAATATTCTACACCTTTTTTAACCTTTTGAAGAGCTTTGGCATTGACAAAACAACTTCCTCTTCAAAAGGAAGATTGATTACTTCTTTGCATGCATTTAAACCAGTATGGCTCCTGCACATGGCCATGGTTTTTAAAACTGTGTGGCTCTGCTGCCCTTTGTTGTCCAGCATGAACCCAATCCCTTTGAACATGGTTTTGGAAGACGACCTCCTTTAACAAGGTCATTTGATACCCTCGGCCTTTACACCAGCCTCAAAGCACGAGACTTCAGTGAACAGCTGCTTTTCTCCAGCCTAGAAATTCCTGATGCTTGCTGAATTTTTTGAGGCTAAAATAGTGAAAACGATTTTCTCCTCTTCTCCTTGGAGAGAGAATTCCCCGTATCCTTTACCCACGTGGCATGTGTATAAATATAATCTCCTTTCTCTTCTGGCAGCAGTTCAAATCATGGGTTTTATTCTCCACCCCACCCAGATGGCAGTTACAGAATCGGGGCAGGAGGGAAGAAGATCAGAGAGGAAACATATGAAATTATACTGGCAAGATTTAAAGGGGACGGATAGATAGAAAAAATATGCAGAAAACAGCTGTCTTCCTCCTAATTTGATCTTTTCAAAAATGAAGTTGCACAAGTGAGACCCACTAGGTGATGTATTTGATTGTAATTGGGTTGCAAAACAGGCTAATTTTTCTTACTGTAGTCACTGTTTTCGTCCTTGGTCCCATCAATTGTACCATCTGGGTGCATCTGCAGGAAGTATTCCTGCTGGCTGAATAACCTTGTCACAATTCCTTTCAGCTGGGGTTCTGCAAAATAAAAATAATAATTATTACCAGATATATAGAGTACCACAAGACCCAATTTACTTGTTTCCCATTAAGCCCTGAGTAAATGTAGAAGTGCTTGGCAGGTAAGGCTGCTTTCAGTGATTCCTTTCAAGCATGGTTGTAAAATATTCATATATAATACACAGACATACAGGCAAATACAACTGAGATCAGATGAGCAGGTAAAATGAAATGCATACTTGGTGCAGTAGAAATAGATTATGGAACATCAATTCTCTGAAAGTTACCTACCAAAAGGAAGTATTTAGACAGTTGATGTATTCAGAATATGCCACTTGTTCAGAAGAGTATTTGCTAGCACTGTTGCAAAGAATATGCCCATTGTTTCTTATTCTGCTTGTGAAGCCAATCACCTTGCTTTTTTGAACAGTTGAGTCACTATCATGCAGTGCCAGTTTTATGCCAATGAAAAGCTACTTAAATCACTGTATTACAGTGGTGTAAATCCAGAGCAACTGAGGGCTGAATCAAGGCTGCATGCGAGTCCAGCTCTGTGGGACTTTGGGAGAAAAATTCGGAAAGGGACAGACACAAGACATTTTCAAAACTGACCTCTGAAGCATTTATGGGCACCTCAGACCACCTCTGTTTTAAAATCCTGCATGTTCTCTCCCTCCTAAAACATGTGCCACACACTCTGGCAGATCAGAATCTTTGCCTGCAACAGAGACCTTTCCCAGCCCCTGTGTATCATGAGCCAGCCATACCCTGGCTGGGTCTTCCCTATTACCTCTACAACATTTTACACCTTCCTGCTGAAGGGTAAAAGGAAAAGATGAAAAAAAGACAAAACCAACTTGAACTTCATGTGACAGAGGTGTGCATCTTTACCATCTGTCTCCTCGTCACCCTACCAATCAAACACAAACTAAGTGGTCAAAACCAAATTTGATTGTAATCATGCAAGTTTTAGAACTTGTCACAGGCATTGCTGCTGCAACACAAGCGAGCTGACTGTGTGTGAGCAGACACAATCGCTGGATGGAGGAGATCCTCCTTGTGTGACAGGAGGTTGTGGTTTTATGTGTCCACCCACCAAAAGTAAATAAATAAGACCCAATTATTGCTGGCTCAATGGACAGAAAAGAATCCAGCGTAGCATACCAAAATCTCATCAGGCTCCTGCCTTTCATGCCTCTAGTGAGGCTGTTTAATAAGCCATGGTCGTTACATAAGCGTGGTCACGTTGTGTGTTAACATTCCCACCCGGAGCCCCGCTCCCGCTGCATCCCTGCACGACTCCCCTTTGGGGAACCCTCACCCTGCCCTCCTGCACTGACAGCAGCAGCAGGGATCTCACATGAAGACAGGCTGCAGGTGCAACGGATTTCAGTTTCAGCAATCCCTACACTAGCCAGGGGAGAGTCAGGTACTTCCTTACAGTTACAAAAGCCACTGAATAAATCAGATGAGATGGCTCCTATGCTGCCTTATAAAGAGGTGATTTCAGTGCAGTGAGTGCTGTAGGCTGCAGTCAGGCTTTCTCCCAGCAACTCTCAATCCTGAGAGAGTAAATAAGTACAACTGTATTGGTCACCTACTGAGAGCTACTGTTGGTCAAGCCAACATATGTCAAAATGACACCTAGCAAAGCACTTAGCTCATTCTTCTTATCTAAATGAATAGCCTATTTTATTGAATGTAGAAGCTTGATTTAACTTGCTTTTCATTAGAAAAGCACATCAAAGCTAGAGGAAATGAAAAGCTGCATTTTCAGGCACAGATGCCTGCACCACCCTCCTCAAGTCTGTCCCTTTCCTCCCTTTTATCTAATACCACAATAGTAAAGGCACTAATAGGCACTCTTTGATATGAGACACCTACATTTGAGTCCCTGAATGAATCTTAGCCTTAATTTTACTCAGTAGTTAAATTTTCATGTTGAACTACTTTGCATGAAATGGAAGAGCTCCCAGAAGGAGAGATTTAGAAGATACTCCTGCAGTCTGAGGTTTTCTGTGTGCTGGAGAAGTGGGGAGGTCTTGTCTTAAAGCTCTCTGACCTTATCCCTTTTCTTTGGAAGATGACTTAGCTACAGGATAGAATTAGAATAGCACCTTTTCCTCCTTCTTAGGGATGCAAACTGTATTTCAGCCATGCAAATAATTTTGGAACAGGAAAATCTCTCCCACTTTTACTAAATAGCCTACCATGTAAAACACTGACCAAATCTGCTTGTTATTAATAACTTATGACATTTTCAGAGTTTACCAGAATAGCACCCAAGATCCCCTGATGTTTCCTTGTATCCTTTCTATAGATGCAAACACTTGCACCAGAAGGCTGTACCACCATAGCAAATACAGGGTAAACCCTTTCAGGTTCCTTTCTGTTACTGACCTGACAGACACCTGGTCAGCTTTAACAACTGCCCTCTTCATAATGCCAGCTGTTTCTGAGTCACTGCCTACCTACGGAGAAGCTGGAGGGGAAATCTTGTGTTACGTGACCTGGTTTTGCTGAACTTTGAGGCTCACACCCAAACTCAAAAGTAAAACTCAAAGGGAGTGAAGCAGAGAGTTCTCAGCCATACACAAAACCACATTCCTCCTGGCCCTAACACAGTGTGAAAGCAGCAGAGCTCCTGTCTCTCCTCACTACGCAGATCCTCTTCTGCAGGAACATCCCTGCCCACACTCATTGAGGATGCCCTGTAGCAAAAAAAAATTTCTTCCAGACACTGAAGGATCAGAGAGCATTTTGGGAGACCTCTCCTGCCTTGGTTTCTTCATTTCCTTGGGTCTCTTTATACAGCAGAGAAGCACTGGTGTGAAGCTGCTACTTTGGGTACCTTTAGCTGCCTGAACTACACACAGAAGCAGTGCAGGGAGCATTGAGTTCTCTCCTCTAACACAAGGAGCGCTGGGGAGTTGCCTGGGCAATGAGTGATTTGTCTCACACAGTACAGCCATCTCTCCACCTGAACTGATCTCTCCTTGCATCCCCAAACCACCACAGGCTGGCCAGGCCAGGTCCATAGGGTCTCAAAACCACCAATATTTCTCCAGTGCCTGCAAAGGAAGCAGCTCAAACACAAACAGGTGCACAGGTGACAACAGCTGCTAGAGAAGCTGCTTCCCACCAGGGAACCTCTTGTCTTATGTCTGGGCATAAAGTGAGGTACTGGCATTTGCCATTCATACAGTAAGCAGTGTGGCTGGAGGCCTACAGACAAAATTTTAGGCGAAGACAACTTGTAACAAGAAGCAAGGATTTACCCATCTTCCCCTCTCAGTATGGAACTATTACCAGAAGAGAAAATCATATAATGACAGGATGGGAATTCTGCTGCTAACCCAGAGGTAAAATGCTGCATGTGACTTTTAAGAGACCTACTTTTGTCATATCATATATTTTAACATCACTTCTTTCCATCTACAGAGCAATTCTATCAATCTTCCAGCACTGCTAACTCTTATGCCGCAGCATTTGTGCTGAAAACCTCAGTTTATAGAAAAAAACCCTCAAACCCATTAAGTCTCCTTGTCAATTAAGGATGCTGAGACACCCTGGTAAGTCCGAACAGAAAGACAATGAAATAGGCAGAGCTTTTCCGGTTTGCAATAAAAAGAGACCCACCCTTCCCAGCAGACATTATTGACAGTGCTTATTGGAGTACCAGGGGGAAAAAATACAATAAAACCCCACAACCTTGATACTTTTGTCTGTATTTCCCTCAACGATACTGCTCCAGGCTATATTCAATAATAGAAAGAATCATACCATAAAAATAAAGGAAAAAAATGCAGCACAGATAAGAAAAAACTCTGCTATGAACGTTTTCTTTCTATAATTCTTAGAATTTATCACAAATCAAACTTAAACCTACTCTCTAACCTCAGCCTTGTAAAGCAAACAGGACTCAAATCCTCTTGCTTTTAAAGGCACAATACTGCACAACACCCTTGGGATAAACCTATTCCTCCCACTCAGGCTGCTCCGTGTGCTCTTCCATTCTGATACAGAAGCAGCTTTCCCTGCAGAAATGGAACTGAACTAACATGGACAAGACTTCAGCACCAACTTAGTGTCTCCCTAAACACAAAGTCAAGCACTTCAGAATGGATTTAAGAAAGATGTTCTTGCTGCCTTAATCCCAAACTACTGACTGAACAGAAGAGATTTCCATGCAGCTTCTACTCCCAGTGTAGACCCCACGCTACCAAGTTTCCCATGCAATATGCAAAGGGATATTTTTATCTCTGCTTTATAAGCAATACTGCAACACTTCAGGATGCTTACTTTGAAGATCCTGTTCTAGCTGCTCATATACAGTTGTTGAGGGCTAGGGAGTACTGGAGAAAACTCAGTGGACTCTCTTCATGCAGATGCAGTAATCTCAGCTCCTTCAAATGTGGCAATTCCAGAAGATGGAAGGGAAGATCATGCTCAGGAAGCACCACGATGGGGACATCAGAGTGCAGAACAGTAACACAGAGCAAGAGCTAAGCTGTAACTCTCCTGGTGTGTAGTATCTGTCAGACTAGGCACTTTACCTTTGGTGAAGACACAATTGTCACCTAATGACCCTTCTTAGAGCAGTCATCCACTGACAACTCACTGAACATCCCCTGAAGGACATCTTGCTTGGTTACCTGTTCCATAGGCCAAACTCACCACTTCTGCCTGCCCTGCTTTTAACTTTCTGAGCCCTCTGGCACAGCTGAGGCTAACTAAATCATGATCTGACTGCTAATCTTCCTGTCTCTACTTAAATGGTAATGTGATGCTGCCATTATTCACTTCTGCTGTCCTGCTGCTGAGCCTTAAAGTCATCTCAGTTCACCATGAGCCGCTGTTCTTCCTGCCTTATTATGCAGCTACACAGTCATCTTCATCCTCCTGGGGCTTGCCAAGGACATGATAGTTGCAGGGTGCTCACATGCACTTTGTTTGATCTCCAGGGGCATGCTCACTGGCCAGAGGATCATGGCTAAATCAGCTGCTCTGCAGTCATGTCCCTCAGCCTCAAGCTGCAGGCACTGCTGAAAGTAGCTGCTGCATGCTATGGAGAAAAGAGCAAGAGCACTGACAGAAATATTACTCTTTAATGACCTTTTCATGTAGCTCTCCTATTTAAGGTGAATAAAGAACTCACCCCTTAAATGGAAAATGGAGAACACAGAAGTATAATAACTCCCCTTAATGCAGAGATGAGCTATGAGGTTATGCACCAATGCATCATTTAGCAAAGCCTCACTGAGGGCACCAACTCCTGCTTATTCCCATCAGCAAAGCAGCAGCACTAAACCCCTGGGGGAGGAACCCTACTCTCTTATCACCACTGTAGTGTAGTTCAATTTGCTCCAAATCCCAAGCTCTGGAGCAGCAAAGAACAGGGCACAACACCAACTTTCAACTGCAACTCCACTATGGGAAGTCAGTCTGATATGGTCTCATTTCTTGCAACTCTCAGAATGCTCCTTATTACAGCAACACAATGACCTGAGGCTGCAGCAAGCCAGTCCCCACCTTGCCTTGGGCTGAGAATTATAAAATAACTCAACACAACCATACTCACAGAAGTCACCTTAATCTGAATTCTCCAACTCAATGGCACAGAACTTGGAGGGGCCACTTTTCAATGAACTCTTAAAAAACATGAAGGGCTTAGTGACCTTTGAAGGATTTGAGCCACTGGCTCCAAGGATTCTTGCAATGCACAGCAATGCTCTTGGTTGGCAGGGAAGCCTCCACTTGAGGTTACTGGTGCAGAACTGCTTCTAAATCTACTTCAGAAGTTACTGTGCTGGGTGCCAGTGGTACTCAGTATGGGTTATGGCATAAACTCTGAAGCTTTTGGGGTTACTGCTCTCTGCACAACGAGCTGTCAAACAACAGATGATTCTGCAAGCTCAGATGGGAAGCAGCGATTTTCTATCCAGCAATCTGCAATAAGGTACAAGGAAGGCACCTACTGCAGAATTTCCACAGGAGACTTGCCTATTTGTTTGCTCTCTTTCACTGCAGCTCAGTGCCTCTGTCTGGTCTGAGCACAGCAAGGCTGTGAGAGATGCCAGCAGCAGGCTCCCAGAACAGTCCCTCCAGCACCTCCTAAGGACATCAGTCTGGCGAGGGAGAAAGCATCTCCAGCTCTCATCTGAACCACCTCGGCATGCTGCTGACTCCCTTCTGTGCCTGTGCAACAGTTCTGCTGAGGATGTGACTGCAAACACAGGAACTGTAATACATCTCAGGAGCATATTTCACCTAAATGTTCTTCAAACATTTGTTTATTGCAATTAAACATTTTAGCCTGGAATTTACACATTCCATTATTCTTATTTTCCCCCATTCAGGCTGCAGCTGTCATAATGGGAGGTTGATTTATGACTCACCTAACCAGCACTCAAATCCTTAGCACACCAAGCCCAGCATGCAAGTCAGAGCATAAACTGCTCCTAATTTACTTAGATTAACTCCGCATTTTAAGTGCCACTGCAGAATCCGCAGTTCCCCTCCCCTAAAAAGGATGGGTTCCAGAATACTCGATAAGCC
The DNA here is from genome assembly GCA_013397155.1 of Irena cyanogastra. Classification (NCBI taxonomy): domain Eukaryota; kingdom Metazoa; phylum Chordata; class Aves; order Passeriformes; family Irenidae; genus Irena; species Irena cyanogastra. The sequence continues at coordinate 213,269 of VWZV01002814.1, read as the reverse complement.
AAATTCTGCAAACACAAATTTTGTAGACAGAGAAGGGCACCGAAATCCCTCCTTCAGAAGTACAGTATTAATAAAGGCTTGTAATAAATCGGCACAAAAATCAGCAAGCTCCATGCAGATTACTATGGTGACAGGCACCAGCACAGAACTCGGAGATGAAAAGCTGAGGGAGATAAATGTTGGGGTTATTTTCCCAGCCAGGAGCTGCCAAATTCTCCAGGGTATTTGGAGTTAAGATGAAGTAATTTGACTGTCTCAAATTAAATGCATCACTATTGACATAAGTTTAATAGCTCAACTGACTACAATGATTCAGTGAATCCAGCCAAACTGGGAAGCTCAGGAATAACACCACTTGCAGCTGTGAAAGCAGCTGCTGCCCTTGAAGACCCAGAGTGTGCTTCCTCTGGCCAAACACCCTGACCAACTCTGCCACGCAGTGACCGTGGCTGTAAGTCTTCAGCAGATGCTGCACGTGGCTGGCTGTGGCTGCACCTGCAGTGAGTCACGCACGGAGCAGGTTGGAGCATGGTGAGCCACACGCGGGGATCCTGGAGGACACTCCAACTGTGTCATGCAGGTGCGGAGGTGGGAAATCCTGCTGCAAAGTGCTGAGCATTTGCAGCTCCCTGAGGAGTCACTCAGTGCACAGAAGTGCACAGGCAGAGGCAAGACATTTATTTCCCAGTGTCACAGTATTTTCCAGTTTCTGTCACTGAATTCAGCAAAATTGTCTGGAGCTGAAGGACATGTATTCCTTGAGGAAGCATACAAGCAGGTGGCCAGGATGGCCTGGGCAATGCTGCCTGTAGCATCCTGAGTAACAGGCAGGGAGAGAGCAAAAGAACTGCAGAGCTGAGGGAAGTGAGCGACACAGGGGAGCATTTGTGTTTATCTGGACGTCTCCTCAGACTGCCTGCACATAGGTCCAGTCACAGTGAGTAACAAGCTGCCCAAACACTAGGAAGCTCTGTAGCAAAGCCAGGCATTCAACCCCACCTTGCAAAGCTGCCATGAACCCCTTTAGTTTAGCTGCAGCCATCTGGCTTAACACACTGGCACATCACTGAGCCTGTGAGTAGAGATGGAAACAGACTTACTGACATCAAGATTTGCTCACGAGGTCTGTGGTTTTGGGGGCACCAAACAGTCAATCCCAGCTCCCTTCCCCATGATGCAGAACAAAGGCCATACCCAGCTTCGGTTTAACATGATTACAGGGATAATGTCACCCTCCAATTACAAAGCACTCATTTGGAGGAGAAAATGGCTCTGGGACAACAGGGCTGCATGGTACACTCGTGTATTTACCCATCTCAAGTGCGAATCTCCACCCAGGGCTAATAACTACAGAGAAACAACGGGTGTTTCCAGGATGCATTACACGTAATAACAGGCTGTGCTGGCAGGGATGGCCTCGCTCTTTGAAGGACATGCTTCCATAAATGACATTTCCCTAACTCAGAGGGATGATGGGCTCAAGCCAGATGACAGCACCCATCAAAGCAATTGCCTCCTGTCACCGTCACTGAGTCACTAGAGCAGAATGGCACCTTGTAGGCAAAAAGAGCATCCAGAGAAATTATTTCCTTTCCTGTGCTGGTGCCTGCCAGGAGGAATAGTAATTAGCTCTCCAGCATGGAGCACAGCTGCCTGCCTGCACCCCTCCACGATGCCTGCTTTGCTCTAACCAAGATGAGTCCCTCCAGGGAAGTCTTATTTCTCACTTGTAGAGTAGGTGGAAATGATGTGATTGCACGTCCGTGGCATTTATGCAGGCCCTCCAATATCCAGGGAATCAGCTTTACAGAGATGTTAATACAAGTCTGAGGTAAGGGGCAGAGAAATTAGTCATATAAAGCATTGAAAATTAGGGGTGCTGCATGGAATCACTGCTACCTCTCTGTGGATGGTCTTAGCACAGCCTATGGATGTTAGAAAGTAGTCACTCTGCAGTTCACCCACACTCCAAGATCTGGATCCCATGTGACAGTCACCTAAGGTCAACGGCTCAAGGAAAACAAGGTACCAAGTTGTGGATGAGTTTTCCCAGAAGGCAAATACCAAACTAATGTACATGACACACAGCTACCCACTCTGCACAAACACCAAGGACAAACCAGCCATCACAGCACTGCAGGGCCAAAGAGGAACCAAAAGACCACTGCAGGTGAAACAGCAGGATGGAAAGCAGATGAGAACTGATAGCCCACCTGCCACCAGGTATTTTGGCACAGAATTGCTGACTACCTCTGAGTAAAACTGTCTAGCTGAATATTTTGCTGTAAAGTTCAGAGTAAGAGTACATAAAGCTATATACAAACTCCATCTCACTAACAGAAAAAAGGACAGAGATCTGAAAAGAGTGCAAGTTTTCATTTTTTCTTTTGACACAGTATTTTCTTTAGAAATTTAATGAAAAAAATGTTAACACAGCCAGAGATTAAATCAAGTTTCATTTTAAGTACAATGAAATACTGCATTGAGTCTGAATCCTCTTCTCTCCAGAAACTTCTTTTATTTGACCAGAGAACTGAAAAAAAAAAATTCTTCATACAGTCACTGCCACGTTTGTCTTTGCCTCCCCCAGGATGTGGTTTATGTTGCTTTGTTGATCCAGTGTGTTTTAGCAGCAGACAAAATTTCAAAACATTTCCCTTTCAAAAGCAATTTTCTACACCTGTATTGACTCAAGCTCTGATGATAAAACCAAAGCCAGGGAGGAACAAAAGGCATACAGAAGAGATGTACAGCTGTTCCAGAACTTATGCAGGATAAGCTTTTTCAGGTAAAGGAATTAAAAAAATTAGAAATTTAATGCAAAATAAGTTGTAGCTACAGCTCCTAAGCTGTCATTTTCCAGCATCATCAATGCCTTGGCTACTGAAGGTTAAAGCTTGCTCATAAGTATAGATAACAGAGCATAAAAAATGTATTATTTATTTTGAGGAACACCCTGCAATTATTCCTGACATATTGTGTAATTAGCCAAAATTACAGCATATTCACTGAGAGTGAAACAGAGGATAGCATAAATATTATGTGGGAGCCCACAGCCACTGAGCACATTTCATCTGGGTGCAGATGTGTCTCATGAACCAACCAAGCGTGGTTCTCCCTGCCCCCCTGTGCTGTGCCAGCTCCTGAGCCACCATCCACAAAGGGGAAAATGGGGAGTAAAATCCTGACTTTCCCCATGCCAGCAACGGGAGCTCAAGAGCTGCATGAGGATTTAACAAACGGGAACACCCACACCTGCAGAGTTTTCAGGATGACTGAGCCCAAAGCTCATACCAGAGGAGAAGGGGTATATTCCCATATATGTTATGCCAAGAGAGGTGGAAAGGTGAGCTCAGAGGATGTCTGGAGAAGCTGCTTGCTTTGCTACCTCGAGCTGAGAGGAGAAGAAACTGAAAAGCAGCTATGCCCTCTTTGCCATGCTTGCAGCACCTCTTGGCCTGCAGCTTCCCAGGGAGAAGGTTTCCTAGAGAGCTACATGTCAGACCCATCCTAAGGACTTGTTGGATGGCTCAGAAATCCTGGGGAATGTTGTGGCAGTGCTCTGCTGTGTGTACAGTTAGAAAGATTTTATTTTGTTCTCTTGACTCCAAAATGCAACATAAAACCTCTTCGCTGTTAACCAGATTTCTTCCTGGTTTCCTACAGAGATGTGGTTTGGATATTAGGACATTCTAACCAGAATTTGCTCTGTGAGAGGACGCAAAAAACAAGTTTAAGAGCATCCTTCTAAGGAATGCACATCTGGAATCAGCGTAGGACTGAAGCTGGACTAATCAACAGTGGGGGCCCCTTTCAGCCCTGCTGCTGGGTGACTGTGACTTGGTGGCATTAGCACTTTCTGTACTCTGAGTTTTTGACGGACTCCACGATAGAGTCCCCAGCTCTCCTCACCTTGAAGTGCCCCATGCAAGGCACCCCATCACTAACAGTGCTCACATGAGCAGGGCAGACACCATTCCTGCTGTTCAGGCTGCCACAGACTGAGAAGTTCCTCACACAAAAAAAAACATACTATGGAAACAACCACATCAAACTTCCACTCTTCTAGGCTCTGAATGCCTAGAAAAGTAAATTCATTAAAACAGAAAACGGACAGAGCATACTATCAACAAGCTCTGAGGAGAAATTAATCGCTTCATATGCTATCAGTCTCAGGGAAGGTACCTAGTCCTACCAACCCCAGCTCACAGAAGTGCCCCAGATAATCACTGGATGGCAACTCAGGGAAAAATTTGGGTCCCAGTGTCATTCTGCAAGCTTTAAATAGTCCCAAGTGATAACATCCTCTTTTGCTACAGTATTCCTCAAGCAATCTCACAGCATTTTCCAATGGAATGAGCACGTGAAACTCCTTTATTTAACAGGTAATGAGCCTGTGATGTGGAAAAAATTAAAGCTTGAATCAGTTGGGTTGTATTACAAGAATATTTTTCTGCTCACTGCACTAGTGCAGCTTAAGCATTTCTGTAGCAGTCTGGAAGCATTTTTGATTCAAAACTATGCTGTTAGTAAATTTCAACAAATCTTACACAACGCCCAAATGCATAATGAAAATGTGCTGCTTGTGCCATTCTGGTCTGAAACATTACACTTCAAAAAGCAAGATCATGCTAAAAACGGCCCAAATTCCACCATATGACTTGAAGTTCTTTCCGTTTGCTTTGTGAAAATACACCTTTTTAAATCTGCATAATGATTTTAATTTTCCATTAGAGCCAAAGGTTTCCTTCAAACTAATGAAAATGCTCCAGGTGTGAGAAAGCGATCAGCCACTTCATTCCACCTAAAGCTCTGTTTTAAACAACGATGATGTTTTATTGCTCATGTCTCAGCACAAACACCTCATTTCTGGCATCAGGCAGCCCTCAGAACTCCAGTGAGACAGTCAAGTTCACCTGCCACCCAACTGCCATCTCAGAAGAGAGCTGAAATCAGTGAGCTCCCTCTCCAGGGATGCATGTGCTGAGGATGACACAGTGCAGATGGAGTGAAAACAGAAAATCTGCCTCTCCAACAGGTTTCTGAACAAAGCTCCTGCTCCCCGAGCTGCCCAGGAGGGCTCAGAAAGCTCTAAAACTTCACTTGGTGCTTGTTAATCATTCAAGAGCTGCTGTGGGGCTGTAGCTCTAAAATCTTAGCATTTATTTAACAGAAAGCAGAGTAGAAGAAGAAACAGGAAGAAAAATAGAAGAAGAAATGTTTGTGGAAGCAAAGAATGTAGGAGAGGCACAGAAGAGAATTAAATGAAAGCCAAAAGAAACGTTTAGAAATGTTTCAGTACTGATGCTGGGTGCCTGCCAGCAGGCAGAGGCCGTACTGATGAGCACCACAGCTAACTGTAAAAGCCAGCAGAGAATTACTGGCTACACCACACGCTCTGCCAGCCCTTTAGCCACAGTAGCACACAATTCCCGAGAGCGTGAGGCTGATCACCACAGAACAGCCGCAGGGACGGCGGCAGATCGGTATCAGTGGCAGCCAGTGACTCACCCCGACTCCAGTTACAGCAGCTGTGCCACAAAACCACCAGCTACGGGCAGGAGGTGGGTCCGAGCCCCTCACCTGCCAGCATCTGATCCCTGCATCTCCCGCAGCCCAGTGGCTCCCAAGGGAGCCCTGCAGCAACCCAACCCTAAGCTGGACACTGGAAGCTAAAACTAGCTGTCTTTTTGCTAATTTCTACTGCTTCTCGATGTTCTGGAAAATGTGGACTGGCTTTTTGCAGCCTGGCTTCATTCGCAGCAGATCCATCCGCTTGACCTTTTGCAAACAGTTTTGCTTTGGGGCATGAATGAAATGTATTTATTTGGCAGCAGAGGCAACATGGGTGGCAACTGCTAAGCAAAGAAACTATCTGTGCAGCCAACAAGGGAGGAGACAGCCAACTACGCTATTCTAGATAAACATCAATTAAGTGAGCATGTTCTATTAACCCCAAGACCTCTCTTTTCTTCCTTCATTTCAATCCAAAACGCTTAAGTATCTCAAGAAAGGAGCATTTCAGGGGGATTTTATCTTTATCATAACTGCAATCAGGTTTCAGCTGGAGAAGAGGCACAAGTAACAGAATTACATTGCCTCTCTGTGGTTATTTTGCCGGTTCACAGCATGTAGCTGTCCACTGGATGTAACACACGCCCTTAACAGAGCAGGCTGCTGAAGGGAAGGTGAGACAGAGTGCACAGAGCACTCCATCGGTGCTGCTGTGGGATGTGAGAGAAGCTCTGTGCCCTCCACCACTGTAGTGGCTGTATCTAGCCCTGGATCTTCATCTCCACATACAGCCCTCACCATGAGAGGCAATCAGCCCTTTTCTGCAATCTATCAATGAAGTTGTACGCTCCAAACAAGAACTATTGTGCTGAAAAGGTCCCAGGAAGAAAGATGGGGAACACAGACAGGTGATAGCATACCTGCTCCTCTCCTTTTATCACAGCTACCCACCTTCTGGCCAGGGAAGTGCCAGAGGTCCACAGCTGAGGGTTCTTCCTCAGGAACACAGCAGGGCCAGCCAGGCACCCTCGGAAATTAAGTTTGTTTTTGAGCTCAGTAACCCTGAAGGAGGAGGGGGCACTGATGCAAGTCGGACTGGATTGCACAAAATTTCACCTCCCACACAAAACTTTAGGTACAACAGGTGCACATGCTGCCAAGAAGAGAGAGGAGCTGCTACTGCTACCTCCCTCCTTGCTACTGAGCACAAGAGCTCAACAGTCTTCCAAACTCAGAGCTCTGCCTAGAGCTGCAGGACCCCAAGGGCAGCATCTCCTCGGTGGGCACCCCGGCAGAGTGGAACAGTCACCTCCTCAGGACAAGCCCAAAGCCACAGAGCAGATCAGCAACACAGCTGCACAGACCCCTTCCGTGACGCTGCTGCTTCCAGCATTAACCTTCATCTCCCACTGCAGCCCACTCCACAGGGAAAGGGCAGACAGCAGAAACACCCAGAAGTGCTGCATGGAGCCTCATCACACCAGCAACCAGCCGCAGCTCCTCCCAGAAGACTGGAAAGGCTCAGGACTCAGGTCACCACCCTGCCTCCAGGTTCGTGGCTTTGTCCCTCTGTCACCTTTAGCCAGAGCATTCTGAAATGGACACAGGACAGAAGAGGTGTTTGACAAGTGCCAGCTTACATACAGGTGCATTTTCTCAGCAGCCATATAAGCTCCATCAGGGTGTCAGAAAGCCTCATTTCAGTGCCTGGAACAAGCACAGTTGTCTGAGCTGCAGCGTGGGGGCTGGAAAAGCCAAAGTGAGTGGTCTGCCTGAACAGTGAATCCCACAGTCGTGTTCCACAGCTCTCAAGAAAGATGCCTTCTGCTTTACCATTTTAGAAATGTGTTGTAGCTGCTATTTTCAGAGGTACTGTTAAGAAGCTGCAGCCCTACAGCCCTGTGACCATGCTGCACAAACTCAGTCTCCACACTGACTCCCCCAAAGTACAAAACCCCTGTTCCTGCAAACTGGGTAAGAGGCACCCATGAGTGCGTCCATGGCTTTCCTACAGCTTTTAATAGAGAAGCAAAGTAAAAGCAGCCTCTGGAAAGGCCAAGTTATTTCAGGATTCTGCTACCTGTCAGAAAAGGGCGAAGATAAAATAGATGTAGTAGCTTACTCCATGCTCAGAAAGGATAATGCATTAACATGAAGAATCTTGTGTTAGCTGGCGAATAGAGGTGAACCACGTATTAAACAGGAGAACAGAGTACAAAGGTACTGCTCCCTGACAGACTGCAGCAAGTACTGCCCAGGCATGGAGAAGATGACCTCAGTACAGGTCACTTCTCAAGGCATTTCCAAGATCAAGACACAACAATAATGCAGTCATGGCAATGACACTATGGCAGCACACAGAACATATGGAAACATATCTGTATTCAATGATTAGCCCTTTATTTAAAAGATAGTTCTTTGGAGCTGCTTTCTCTGACCTGTTCTTGTCTATGTTCTTGGCCACCTCCTGCCAAGCCATGGAGCTTGCAAATATGAAAGGGATGTCAATTTCTTACACATTTTGCTTGATAAAATTTTTCCTTTGATTTTAATAATAACAAATCACAGCCTGGTTTCAACTGTGCAGGATGAGAAAAATCTCAGACATAATAGGCACATGACTGTTCAGTAGGATAGATCAAATGAGACAAATGGGGACGAAACAAAAGCCTACCTGGCCACTGTGGTTCATAGTATTCCTTTTTGGGGAGGGGAAGGAAAGAAAGCAGATAAGCCCAACTGCATTTGCACTTGCTCCCCACCACAGTTAGACTCATGATTATGTTTGTCGCTCAAACAGCCTCATCAGCTCCCATGGCAGCTCTGCTCTCCTCACTGCCCAAGTCAAGTTGATGATTGTTTTGGTTAATAGGTAACTTATCTGTTAAAATATGAAGTATCTGGTCTACTGGAATTATTCTAAATTTGTGTTGAATTCACAAAAGCAAGGAAGGAAGAAATAAAACCTTGTCTCCATTTTGGTATTTTTATGGAACTCAAGTTTTTGGGTTAATACTCCAGAGGAAATTTCATTTAGAAGAATATCTGAAAGTTAGAGAAGAATACACATATCAGAATCTTCTAAATGAAATTGCACTGCTACACCCCCCCCCCCAAAAAAACCACCCCAACAGTTGTATCAGTCAACAATAAATTGATTTATATGGATCTTTTATGGTGAAGGGAAATAATCACTCATGAACCACCTTTTGCCCTGACTCTCCCATTTGGCTAGTGATGGAGGAATCAATCATTTGTATTGATCTAATGGTGAGCCTCTGCTGACTAACAGTTTCCACTGCTCTCACAAGCACAGCTACCCCTGAGGCCATGGGGACAGAAGATATCCATCCCCCTCAGAGCTTGGATAATTTCCATGGATTTTCTTAGCATCAACCATACTCAGCCCAGAACTAGTACAAAGCAGCTTACTGACTGACATGCTCACCCATAAGCTGTGTTGGGAAGCAGCCTGGCAGCTGAGTTTTCCATGCTCTGGAGAAAGCTAGGAACCTGCAGCTCTTCCCCAGAATTTAGAGACGGAGAGCTCGGAGTTGCCATCTGACCCCCCACTAACGGAGCGCAGCCACGCACCGTGACATCCACCACATCTGCAAGGCACGAATGTGCGCGGTACCACCCCCAGGGATCAACGGCATAAAACGGAACCCATCAGCCGAGCTGTGTGAGCAGGAAGGAGCCTCTTCCTCCCTCCCAATTATCTTGGCATTCATTACCATGGGTGGTGCAGAAGGAGCTTGCAGCACTTCCCCGATCAGGCAGGACACATGCCCTCAGGGCTCTGCCCTTCCCCTTGGTGTTATCCAGGCTCATGTCTGGCTGGAGACTTGGCATCCATGCCCTCATCTCAGCTAGCACTTCTACAAGCTCTTACCGTCCAGGTGATGCCATATTTCCAGCCATTTCCATTTCCATTCCCATCAGCCACTCCTTAGATACAGAACACAGCACCAAATTCTGCAGAGCAGCAGGCAGAAGAATGCGACGGACCCCCCTTGGCTGGGCACACACCCAGACACACGTGGACACACTTACAGAGAAGAGCTGGGATTCAGATGGAATTCTCTCCTGCAAGGAGCAGCTATGCCCTGGGTAATGCAGCCAGCATTTGGACAGTAGCAACAAAGTGGACAAATTCCACAGGTTGGGCAGGTATTATAGCCGCTCTGAGATGTGCCACGCCACAAAAGCAGGCAAGGACTATGAGCTAAAAAGGTGGTTTTTACCCTGAGCTTCAATCATCATTTTCACCCTGCATGAAATCAGAAAAGACTTCAGGATTTAAGTCGAGGAATTTAACAGCTTGCAGATGACAGACTTCTCAAATGCTTTAAATGAATCTCTGAATGAATAAAGTCCTTCTGTGTCCTTCAACTAAAGTTGCCCTAATATTTTACTTATACTGCTGCAAAAATATCTACATCCATATATTTTAAGTTCCAAATCTCCATCTATTATTCAAAATGAGAAATACGGCAAAGGGAAAACACGGTTTAAGTTATTGCTTTTTTTCTATGTGCAAGCCATTTCCTACACTTTGGAAGAAGCCTTTATACATCCTTAAGGAAAAGCATCCTTTCCCCGGAAGAGCACAAAATATGTACAAGACAGGGAAAAAAAAGGAATTTAAGAAAAGCAATTTTTTTTCCCTGAGGTGAAAATCCTGTTTGAGAATGAGCTCTGCATTCTAAGCTGGTAATTCATCTATAAAAGCAACATCTGAGGGGGCTGAGACAATGCTACACAGTGCCTGGCATCACCTGACCCAAAGCTGCCTCAATTCAAACATGATTTCCCCAAGTAATAACACCCTTTCAGTGAGCTTCACTTGGATAAAATTTCTAGTGATCCCCACAGATATTGTGCCTGATGCTGTATCCTGTTTCCCTTTGTGCAAGGCTGCCAAATTGCTCAGCTTTGCTGTTCAGTGGCCATGGCATGATGGAAGGCCACCTCTATCCCAGCTCTCTGGGGCACGCTCTGCCTGAGAAGATGGCTGGTGAAGCAACAGGGACAGCTTTCACAAACAAGCTGGACTCACCAGCCCAGGCTTTTCAGTCTGCTATAAAACAGCTGAAGAAGAGACACACTTGGATGCTTTAATTCAGACACAAAGGGCATGAAAGTACTTGGTTCAACTCTTTGTTGGCAGGGAAGTCATATGGAGAGAGCTGCTTGTCTCATCTCCTGCATTCAACTCTTGCATCCATCAGTCCCTGAGGAAGAACCATCTCTTGAACCTGCACCGACAAGCCATGCCATACAGTAATTTCTTTTGGATCCTCTATCAAATCACTATGGATCACAGCAAAATAAATAATTTATAGATGTACAATTGCAGTAAGTGACCTGTATTAACTCACAATAATGGGATTAAGCCCATGTGTCCAAATGTTCAGTTTAGTCCACAGCACTCAGTGTCCTTATTTGGCCTATCACAAACTAGTAAGTCATCTTGGAGCAAAACACATCCAAGGGCTCTAAAAGAACACAGTGTGTATGTGAGACAGCTGCCTTTGCCCATTGAAAAGACAAGACAAAATTAGTTCTCATTTTACAACACAGTCCCTATTGCAACCAACAAATGAGATGTTTCTGCAGTCTGTTTTCCCTAGGAGCAGATAGCTTTGATTATACAAGATATCCCTGCATGGATCCTGTTCCCCATAGCTTGCCAAAATCTTTGACTACTCATGCCCAGTATGCGAGACTCAACTGCTCCGAGGTGCAAATTCTCCCTTCCCATACGAGAGCAGGAGTACGTCACTCTCACTTCACACAGGCTGCAAAATGGAGCACAAGGTGCCAACCAGTGCCAAGTAACTCTGCTCACCCCCATCTTAGATGAATATTTTAGTTACAGCACTGTTTGAGTTGCATATTAAAACATATATTAAACAGCTTACTTAATCAATGTAAGCCCTCACAGTTACTTTACAGAAGCAAAGAGCAAAGGCAACATGAACCTCCATCAGAGTTGTATCTGTGTAATGTGCAAGCTACAGCTCCACCACTGCTGCACCCTGAGCTCAGTGGCAGCAAAGTGTGGCTCAGTGGCCCAAAGCGCGGCGTGCTGGTCCCAGCATTGGGAATTAGATCTCTGTGTCAGGTAACTGCTCCACAGCTGGAGCACAGCTGGTCTTGCCTTCGGTAAAATGGGAAGAATCCTCTCCATTTGGTAGAGCTTGTTGAGTACTACAGATGAAAACCACTCCGTAAATTCTAAGTATTTGGAATACTTCCCATAGTTACTCCCCATAGTCATAGGACAAGGTCATGTTTAAAAAGGTAGGGAGAGATCCCTCAGCACTGTATCATCTCCAAATACAATTATACCACTTTTGAACAGGGGTATTTCTCTCATTCCCTTCACTGACTTGCAAACTACTGAACCAGCATATCATTATGTACACATAATCACTGGGGTTGTGGGTCACTGCACAATGTATGCACATTTCTTTAAACCACTTTCAATTCATTTGCATGTCATTTTCTGTGCAGAAACTGGATTCTGAAATGAGCAAGTTACCTGGGCACAATACACTCCCTTGAATAAACAATCCAAGCAGCAGAATCTCTGTAGCATGCTGCCTCCTGAGCAGAACGCCCATCACCAGCAATACAATGTATCAGTGAAATAAATCCCTAGTTAAAACATGGATGTAGGGAACTAAAGCAGACACAGTCCGTAGCCTAGGACAGGACACTTAAGATTTTTTTTTTATAGCAACTTAATTCCTCTAGTTCTTTGATTTTATAAAATGAATATAGTACTGGTTACAAGGGATTGACTGACAGCTCTGAAGACTGAGCAACTCTATTTTTCCAAGACTGAGTAGCACAGATCCTCTTTCTAAGTCAATAAAAAGATTCCCCAAAATCACTCTTGCCTGTAAGTTATAAAAAATATTCCTCAGCATCAAAGTCCATGAAAGTGGAGGAAATTCTTAAAATTTATCAATTCTTCACAGGCATTTGCTGAGTCCAAGGAAGCAGAATTGGACCTGTGTAGCTGGGAGCACTGGGGTAGGACCAACAGAAAGCCTTCCCAACCACATCCTGCTGGAAGTCACCCAAACTTTCATGAGACAGAGCATCTTGAAATCTAGCTAACAGACCTACACTTCTCAGCCCTTTTAATTCTTAGGAGACTCCATTCAATAGCAGATTAAGATGGAGAGGAAAGAGAAATAGAAAAAATCACATCAGTAAAACTCCCAGTTCCCATTCTTGATCCTGCAAAGAGTAATTCTCGAGACAAAATGTCAACATTTTTTGGGCAAGAGCCGTGTTCTGATCTTGGCTCACAGATTAACTAACATATAGGATAGTCCAATAAGCCACCAGTCATCACAACTTGAATAGCAAAAAAAAGATAGGCAACTTTTCCCCTTTGAATATTTCAAGTCACACTGTATTTTAAGTATTTTACAGCCTCTTGTGATACCAGCTTTAAAGCAGATCATTAAAGAAATGGGTTTGCACAGCCTACCTAACCCATACATTGAGTCTTCAAATACTCTCGTAACTACAGTTCCTGCCCCACAGCCTGTGAATCTGGAGTGCTGACAGCAATCCAGAGTAATTATTCTTTCCCCTTTGTTGACAACAGTGTTGACAGAAGTAGCCTTCTATGGTGAGAGGCTTTGTCCCATTTCCTTCCCTTGCTCACATAAGTCCAGGTCATGTACATCAGTCTATAGACAAGAAGAGCAGCATTAGCTACCTCTGACACCTTGGCGGAGAGCCATTACCAACAGACCCCAGCTGTGGAGAAGGAGCTTCATGAAGAGACTGATCAACAAACATAATACAAATGTTTATGGAAAACATGGGAGGGTTACACAGGTTGAGGGTACATCCTGAATGGCTAAGTGAATGACTATCCCCCTTTTTTAACCATTATACTGAAGAACATCTGAGAAAACTACATCTTCACAGCAGCTTCTCACACTAATCTCTATTTTCCTACCTTTATGGTGACTTAGAGCAGTAAAAAAAATAAAGCAAGACATAAATCATAATTCCACTCAGAAATTATGGAGAGCCTATTCTTGCCAGGTGCTGAGTTCTCACGCCTTCCAAGGACAGCTGAGAGCACAAAGCAATGCTCAGAACTGAAACTGTGGGTGGTGGGACTTCATCATGGGAATGTGAGCACTAAGGGTGTACGCTAGGGTGAAGTTCTTCACAAGGAACCAAGACTGAGCACACACAAGCACAGAAGTATAAAGAAAAGAAGACAGAAAAGGACTACCCTAAAGAGCATTTCTAGGTCCTCACAAACTCAGTATCAGATGTAACTGTCTAGCAGCTGCCATCGAGAAAGCTTTCTAAGCTAATGAAATTCCCTGTACAACTCTGCTCTCGAAGTAGCACTTGATGGATTTAGTTATCAAATGGCCACAATTTTAACTGATCCTCAGTTTATCGATTTCCTTGTCTCCATGCAGAAAATGAGAGACCATTTAAAAAACTTATCTACAAGGAAGTGGAAAACTACAGTTCTGGGTGAAGCTTGAACAGATGAAACCGCTGGGCCACTCTTGGCAGAGGACCCTCTGTGCTCACGCTTCGGACAGTGGTGAAGGGATGCTGGCAGCAAGTCACTGCCCACGCATCCCATCAGACCAGGGGAGGAGACCTGCCAGGACCCAGGCCAAAGTTGAACGCGGAACAAGCCTCATCCCCAGCCGGTAGCCGGCGGTGCCGGGAGCGNACCCGCTTAACGCGCTGCAGCCCCGAGTCCCGGCGCCGGGGAGGGCTCAGCCGGCCAGGCGGAGCAGGGCGCCCGGGCTAACAACCATGGCTGGACGCCGGACCCCGCCGCCCATGAGTCTGTCCCCGGGGAGGGCAAATCCCGGCGCGGGCGGCCGTCGGCGAGACCCCCGGCCGGGCTGGCAGCGCCGCGTAGATCCGGGAGCGGCCGCCCCGCTGGCGAAGGTCCGCTGTGTCCAAAGGATAGGGGGACGCGGAGGATCCGCGGGTCCCTGCGGCGCGGTGCCGCTCCGCTCCGCTCCGCCCGGGCGCAGGCGGCGGCGCTTCCTCCCTCCGGCCGCCCTCCGGCGAGGGGCTGTGGGATGAGTCAGAGACCCCTCGGCCCGCGGGCAGCCCCGGCCCCGGCGCGGTGGCTCCGAGGCGCTGCGCGGCAGGGCGCGCACATGGACGCGGCTCCGCGGCCGGGCTCAGGGAGAGCCGCGCTGCATTCCTGTTCGCACTCCTCCTCTTTCTCCTCTCCCCCCCTACCCACTCTGCTCTCAGAGAGGGCGGGAGGGGAAGGAAAAAGCAGCCACGGGAAAAAGCAGCAGACCAGCAAACAAATTAAAAAGAAGGGGAAAAAATAAA
>VWZV01002814.1:157329-197434 GCA_013397155.1 Irena cyanogastra | reverse complement strand
GGGGAGGCGAGGAGAAGTGGGGGGAGGAGAGGGGAGGGAGGGGCCGGGGAAGCCCCCCCGGACGCCCACGCTGCGCAGGGCTGTTGCCAAGGCGGAGGGGAGCCCCGCAGCCCCGCGGCGGCCGGGCAGGAGCCGGGCTCTGGGCTCGGAGAGAATTGCAGCTGCTCCCGCTCGCCCTCTTCTACGCAATCCTACGTGATCGAGGTTTGGATGAGAAATACCGCGCAGGCAAAGCGAGGCAGTTGCATCTCCGCGGCGGCTCTGCCCCTCCGCTCGGGCAGAACCGCCGTCCCGTCCCCGCCGGCAGCCGGGCTTCCCCGGGACCGCAGCCCTCCCGGCGGAGCCGCCTGCCACTCATTCAGCCACCCCGGCCGCCTCCCTGGCCACTGCTGTGGACGCCCGAGCACCCAGCCTCGACAGCCGAGCGTTGTCCGTGGCTTTCCCTGCTTCTCCGCGGAAGTAGAGAGAAGGGACAACCCCGGCAGCCCGGGGGCTGCTCTGCCGGGGAGCGTGCGGGCGGCTCCAGCGGCGGTGGGCACTGCTGGGCTGCCCCGGCCACAGCGGTGCCACGACACACCGCCATCAGCAGGTGCTGGGCCGGCTCCCGCTTATCTCCAGCCACAAAACTGCACATAAAAAAAATGAAGGTGAAGATACATCTCTGGTTATCCAGAGAAGTAACTGCTGCTGCACAAGGATGGTGCTCTCCAGATTAAAGATTCAAGTAACAGGTAGCGATGGTAGCTGCCAGGTTAGTTAGGTGACGAGCAAGATACCTGGGGGAGCGCACAGGCGTCGGGGTGGAGAGAAAGGGGATCTCGGCTGGGAAGAGAGGACGCTGCTACACTGTGGCGAGTAACAATGGCAGGACAGGATTAAGCCAGTCCTGAAGGCGCACGGATGATGCGTGTTTCCAGCTGAGGAGACCTTTTTAGACCAGTTGGTTACATGCCGTGTGAATTACCAACTTTAGCAAAATAATCTTTTTAATTACTTCACCTCTAAGTTCTAAAAATTTTCTGAATTCTTCACCTCTAGACTTCAGCTCTAAATTACTTTAATGTATCGTGGGAAAAAGACAACTAAAACAACCACCCACTATGTCCATAAAGATTAACTAAACTCTGGCATTACTTCTTGATTTTTACTCTTAGTCTCTATGCATAACAAAACAAGGTGGAATCAGGTTCTCCAGGCTGTTGATCTCTTTTTAACCACTGCCAACTTTTTTTGAGCAGATTTCACCACCCCAATCAATAAAGATTTTTCTTCCCTTTCCTGTAGCTAAAATGCTTCAGATTTTAATTTTCTCTATCGGATTATTTCACTTGACATCAAAGAATTATTGCAGTACAAGGCACAGGCATGGCCTAAAGAAAGCTGTTTGCAATCAGAGAATCACTGTCTGAACTGCCAGTGAATTATCCAAAGCTTCATCTTCAAAGGATTGGGGATATCTTCATATCTTCTCAAGAAAGGGGTTTTCCATCTATATATAAAGATAGGTTTCTTGCCTGTGGTCTTCAAATCTGGTGAAAAAATGCTGGTTTATCCACCCCATATTAGATAAGTTCTAGTTATTTTGACATGCAACTAATTTGTTTTGTTGTGTAGCTGTAAACTCGAAGCAGCAGCTCTGCACTTAAAAATGATCCTAATCAGTGATAAAGTCGGTCACAGTATTTTTTTTTCCTGATGATTTGTTGATCTGAAAAGAGAGTTGCTGCAACTCTTAGGAAGAAAGGCTTCTCCCAGGTCTTTCCTGCTTCCACAGCGACTGAATTAAATTAAGCCAAAGCTTGTGAAACTGAATGAAGTGTTGCATTTGCCAACATGCAGGTCTGCCTTTACCTACAGATGGCCAAGGAGTCCAGGGAGTTTGGTTCTGACCACAGGCACAATGCCATGAGCTCCTGGTGACATTACTGACACGCTCATCTGCGCAGGTCAGATCATGCCCCAACTCCGCTTTCTGAAGAGCCTTTTTATATAAGCTTTTATAAACACCAAGGAAGCCCAGAGTGGTCTTGAGCTGGAGAATGGAAGGCCAACCTCATCATGCTCCTGCACTGTCATTCTCACCAGTGAAACGTTACCTTTGGTGAGCTGCCAAGTGAAACAGAAAAGCCTCCATGTGCTTTCATCTCTAACAGTGGAAGTTCTCTCCTTCAACTTCCATTTGGGTAAACAGGGCTCAAAACATCTTCCATTTTCATCTGTATCAGCTACTCCTCTTTGAGGGTTGTGCAGCCTACACTGTTCCAAACCAACTAGCCCCTGTGAGATTCACAGGCTGCCTTCCTCATTGCTACCAATGGAAGCTGAATTGTTTGAGCAAACTGGGCCAATATGGCATTTTTCCTTAAGAGACATAATTTTAAAACATATTTATATATAAAATCATATCTATATTATATAGTTATCATGGCAGTTTTTCTCACATGCCTCTTCTCTCCGGGCTTCCTCCTCAGTTCAGTACCAGTCTACAAAGCTGCACAGTGCACCCCATGAAAACTGAATGCAAGAGTAGCACCGATTCACAAAATAACCAAGACAGACTGTTTTGATGGCATTGGAGAGACATGCCAGTGCTCCTCCTGCAGGTTGTGGAGAAAGACCCTGTCTGGCACAGAGGAACCAGCAGAGGGTCAGACTCCATGTGGCTGTTGGAGGATCAGACTCACTGTGCTCACTAAATATCTCCACCCCAAACATACAGGAGCCTCTGCATGACCAATATCAGTATTTCAAGACACGATCATTTCTGAGCTTTCACTCTCTTGATAAATAAACTCTTCCATCCTTAGTGCTGAGGTTTAAAATGAAGGCCTGGCTGAATTTCAGGGCTTTGGTGACTTGAGCAGAGAAGAGATCTAGAATTGCATTCCCTTACCTTCCTAAACAGAATGATCTATCTAGGTCAAAACGGAGGTTATTGGCATCTTTCCTTAGTGAAGTGCAATAATTCCCGCAGGGTTGCTAACAGAATATCCTGTTTATTTTTCATAGAGCCTTCAAAAGCCATGGGCTGTGTTCTGGAGATTCAGTCATTAGGCATATCTCTGCTTACTTATTCTGTACATATAGAGCTAACTACAGATACAAACATATGCAGGTTTTTTGCTATTTTATCTGCAGAGCTACTGAAAATCCATACATGAAAATTAAGGAAGAGATTTACATTTAATACCACTTTAAAATGTGTGTGCACGTTGCTGTAGTTGAATGGGAAAAAAGAAAGACGCCCATCTCTGGCCAATAATTATGAATGGCCTAATTCACCATTTTACAGCAGCATAGCAACAAATCTCTTCCAATAGGAAGGCACTGTTGAGTCTGAAAGTCTGCATGCAGACACCTCCTAAGAATTGTACCAAATTTCCACGCTGTGTAAATTACATCTAAAATGTGCATTGCCAGGGCTGCTTATTAAGCAGAATTAAGCCCATATCCATGTTTTATTAACTTTATTCTTTACAAGGTAGCCCCTTGTTGCATGTCTAGCATAATTAAAATTCATGCAGCTTTGGCATTCCCCAGTCTCTCTGCGTGGGTGGACTTTTTGAAAAAAAACATGCCTGGGTAACCTGATAAAGAAAAGACAAGACTTTACTGCATTTTGCTCTGTTTCTGTGCAGGGTAATTCTGTTTACAATGCATGAGTTTGATCTATGTTTGGACGCCTAATAAGAATTCACATGACCACTTTAAATATGCTATTCGGGGAGAGAGATCTGGCCCTTAAACAGCAGCAGAGCACAAGAACTGGCCGGCTTTCTGGGCTGTTCTTGCACAGCTGAGCTTAGAGCTGACTTGGCCTTTTAATAAACACAGAAAAGCCTGCATCACCTGATTGCTATATTGAAATAATTCATTTAATGGTCCCTTCACTCTCCTTTTTGCCTTCAAAGATTCAATTAAACAAAATTTGCAACTCATCACAAGAAGTATTTATTAGTTTAGCTGGTGTCTTTCAATCCAGCTCCAGCCTGGGGAGAAGTTGGGTCTGTCTAGATGTTAAAGCAAGGGGCAGGTATGCAGTTGGCAGACTGCAGAATGAAACCACTATGGCAAAAAGCAGGCCAACAAGCAGTACCAACACAACAAAACTAATTGCATCCTAGAAAAATAAATAATTCTACTAGGATTTTATATATTCACATATATTTTTTTCCTTTTTAAGAGAAGATTTTCCACTTAGCGGAAGCTTTTATTTCTCCTTGTTGACTTGTCGCCCATATGAGGTGGAGGCAGGGCAACACAAGAAAGCTTGGCCTCACTGAAGGGAACTGTGGCTGTCTAGAAATGAAAGCGTTGTGAAGCATTTTTCTTCAAGAAGCCTCCTGTATGGATGAATAGACTTTTGTCTCCAGGGTTCTGGAAGCACCTGCTGGGATCATTTCCCTGAAACGAAGCCTGAAAAGGAGCAGTAGCAGGGAGCATCTCAAATTTGAGAGTTTTTATATCTCTCTCACATATAAAGAGAGACCTCCCTGCAGACAGGTCAGTGCCTGTCCCACATGCCAGAGCCAGACCTGGGGCTTGTTCAAGGTGGGCTCATCGCAAATCTGTTTTTATCACTTCAGCCCAACAGTCCTGTTCATCAACTATTCTGTCATTGCCTTCCCCAAGGGGATCAGGACACAAAAAAAAAGCTGCTATCCTTGCAGTGATACACTTCAGTTGTGGCTTCCTAAGTGGCAGGAGTCCAAGAGAAAGGGCCTGCAAACACCTGCCCAGTGACAGCTCCCACACAGCACTTCAGTCATAAGGGCAGTGCAGGGACAAGGCCTTGCTGAAGGATCTCCCATCAAGGAGTAATGAAAGGATGGACACTCTGCTTGCAGGTCACCTTGTGCAGGGCAGAGCCAAGAGCCCACCCTTGCTGAGCCATTAGCACACAGACAACCAGCTGCTCCAGGCTTAGAAACACTCACCCATGCATCTGGAAAGAAAACTACCTTCTTGCCTGTATCTTCTTGTAAATTCTCTAGAATTTAAAAGACAGGACAGATAGCTGCTGCTCTTCTTTTCTTCCTCCCTCTGCCTCCTCTTCCTCACTGGAGTTCTCCCAACACCTAGAAACTCCCTCCACTCACTTCCTTAGGGATTTTTCACCCATGGCTACCTGTCAAATAACCTTAAGCCACAGGAACGTGGAAGAGGAAAGAAAGCATGGACTTGAGATTTCACTCCAGGTGTTACATCTGCATTCATGGTATGTTAGAAAAAGACCAGATCCTCTGTGCTTTTAATGCAGAGCAGAAGCTTGAAGTGAAATAGGTGGAATAACCACCAGCAAACAATCCCACTTGTGAGGTTGAATACACACACTGAATAAACACACATCATGCCCTCCTTTGTCTAAAGCAGAGACTCAGCCCCCACACCTCAGGGTAGCAGTGCTTTTAGGAACAACACAATTCCTACTCTTCTCCCTAGGAGAGGTCAGCCATCCCCACTCTTCTCTTTACATCCTATTTGATGACAACCTGTAGCCCACTTTGGCTTACAGTTTCAATAATGCCAGAGATGCCCAGGTCCCATGGACACTGAACATGGTTGTGACTGGATTTACATGTCACCTGCATGAAGGTGGTCTGGGTAGATAGGGGAGTGAAACCCCACAATGCAGCTCCAGGCCCAGGACCCCCAAGCCCCTGGGCTCAGGAGGTCTGAGAGGCTGCCCGTACTTTTCCCTCTCCCTAGGAGGAAGAAAAACTTCTCATGTTGTAACCATGCAGCCAGATACCAATTTCAACCAAAACCATTTTCAAGTGTGTCAGGAAAAGTCTTTCAATTTAAAGTTTCCATCAAGCTGACTTTGCTGAAAGTCAAAGAGATTCCTCCTGATTAGATCTCGGCTGAGGCAAACCAACCCTATTATGTGATTGAGAATGATAAAAAGGAGGGAGGGAGAGCGAAACCCCTATCATGTTCCTCCAGCAGGGCTGTGGGACCATCTGCTCCACAGCAGGTCAAGGCTTGGAGACTGAAGATATCCACCTCCTTATTGCACCTTTTCAGCACTGGCATAGGTCAAGAGGGGGAGGAAGAGCCAGAAGCTGTCGAAAGAAATATCAAACTTCCTCCAGACCTGTAAATCTGTCTATCCGCACATAATGGATTCTGACAGACCTAAAGAAGCCATGGAAAGTTCCCTAAGCCCAAACTTTGCTTGTCCCTTCATCCAGCCTCCAAACCCAGGATTTATAGCCTGAGCTAGATCATATCTCAAATCCTGCTTGGGTCAGCAGAGCAATGCTTCACTGGGGCAGCCCACTGTCCTGCCACTCAGCAAAGGGCCCTTCCAGTTTGGAGAACTCGAAAGAAAAGCAGCAACGCTGACAAGACCTGGTACTCTCACTGCCATCCAGTCCTGCAGTCCAGGAGTGCTGGGACATTAATCCTACCCTAAGGATGCTTCTGAAGCTACATGCATTCAGATTGCATCTTACTTAACAAAACTGGCTTATTTCTCCTGCGTACTGCAAGAGCATATTCAACACTAAAAGTAAATGTAAGATTACAGCTCTTATGCAGCCAGGACAAGGTTTGAAGACTCCCTTATCCCCCAAAGACCTAAAGTGCTGGGTGAAAAGCATCTGGATGAATGCATTGCTTCCCCCACAAACCCCTGGCTTACAAGCACACCTCTTGCTATTTGCATTGTAATTTATTTCCCTCTCCAGCAATAAATCAACTCCTCTATCTCTCCAACAAAATGAAACCCCATGTCCTCTTTCCCTGGACTCTCAGAGCTGCTGCAATCCAGACACCAATAAAGAGATCAGTGGTCTGGAAGGAAATCTAAGTTTGCTAAGGATACAAAGACTAACGCAGCAGTAATTAATGATCGCAGTAAGTCTGGTGAAGAGAATAAACTGAACTGACACAGAAACTGAGTTCATAGAAACAAGTTTGCTTTTAACACAGCCAGATCAAATCTCTGGGAATAAATTGTGCAGTCTGTATTACTTCAAGACTGGGCAATTTTTTTTTCCTCAGAAAGCAGTGACTCTGGGAATTGGGAAGCATGAGAGAGATACAGATAAGAGGAGCTTTCTGCACAGAACTGCAGCTAGGAGAGCCCAAGCCCATGAGTACATGGATGGAGCAATAGGGAGAAATGTGAGCAATGCTCATTTGTACCAAATTTGTACAAATACATTTGTACCAGTGCAGCAAACACCGGTATCACAAGTCATGAAGTCTGGTTACCACACTTCAGAAGTGTCAGAACAAAGATGGTCTGAGGACTATGAAGAATATGGATATAGTGAAAGACATGAGCAGTTCAGTCTCTTGGTTGCAGTAATAGCACATCTACGTGATTCACATGGGGCCACTCTTGAAAATGCTCTTGGTACTTGCCTGTATTTAACCTGTTAATACTGTGGCCACTAAGAGTTTGGTGTTGCTGAAAATCTGGCCACAAAAGACAAATGCTTGAGAGCCTTGGTATCCAAGAAAATGACAGAGAAAACTTAGCCCTGACTGATAAACCTCTCACATCTCAGTAAGAACATTTTTGAAAAGAGAGACTGTCTCAATCCAGCAAAGTCAGAGTGAAATCTGGAGGCTGTAAGTCAAGACAAGGCTCATGTTTATTGTTAATATCAAAGGTAATTCATCAAGAGAACAACATGGCAAGAGTTGTGATGGATTTGCTACAATTTCACCTTAAGAGCCAAGCTCTTTCAAAAATAGATGAGCTGATATCACAGTGCACAGGGTACAAGGGACCCTGGAGAAGTCACCCGTATACTGAGCCAGCAGTACCTTCATCATCACTGACAAGGCTGGTCCAATGGTCCAATCTCTGATCAGGTACCTGCAGCACTGTAAATCCCACAGCTCCCTTAAGAATGCAGCTCTTTACCACCCTCAGCTGAGATAGGCTATTTCTAAAATCTAGTCCAAATCCCACTTAGCTACAAGTTTCTTGCCCTATGGATTATGCCTGCCACACAGGACTTACTAGACTTGCTTTCTGCAGTCCTGATTTGAGTTATGGTGGAGACCACAATCATAATCACAACTGGTCCCTTCTGCCTGGCTTCTGACACTCACCCAGCGTCAGTCGGTATTAGAGCTAAGATGAACAGAAATCCACTCTGCAGAAAATCTTGCATTCAAAGTTATGTTTCTTCCCCACGTGAAAATGAAAACGAGACCTTTTGGAGCTCACTATGAAATGCCAGAAGAGAAGAAAGCACACTGATGTGGTAGAAGTGGTGGTCTCACTACTGTCCACACCAAGTCTCTGCTTCTGCAGTATGCAGAGCAGTGGCATGAAACTTGGCACCGAAATCCCTGTGCAACACGCTCTTCTGAAATGACGATTTCCTTTCTCCCTCGCATGGTTTTGATAAAGCGGCATTTTTCAAGGGAAAAAAGCACCTCTACTGATTGTTTGGCTAGTCCTTCTGGATGCATCCATCACAGCCTCCCAGCCTGTACCACTCACACGTGTCTCTCTGACATGAATTACAGTTCCTGCCTTTTCTGCTCTCAGACTGCTGAACTCCTGAAATGCCTAAAGCAGAAGATGCAATAGCTGTTCTAACCACTTTCTATGGCTCTTCTAGGACTTTACAAGAACAGCTTCTGGACAGGGGCAACCCCCTTTTCTTGCATCCTTTATTCATGACCCCTCTACAGCTTCTATCTTGGACAAGGAATTTCTGTACAGTGTGATTTCTTTCTTCCTCTCTGGCCATGCTTGCCTGCCCTCCCCCTTCAAATGCATATTGCATATTGCTCTTCTCACTTCAGGGACAGAGTTAGTGTCCCTTTGGTCTCCATCACAAACAGAAAAAAGTATTCCACTAAAGCATTCCACTGCTGGAGCCTGCTACAAAAAGGTCACTGATTGGACCTGGTGTCTGGAGACTACTCCAGTAAAAAGAGTGGAATTAAGCAGAGAGAGCAATGCCTTCTATGAGTCATGGAGAAACAGGCAACAGACCCTGCTTACCCATAAAGTCATGATCTAAAGCATTCCCTGTTGAATGCAGCTGGGTCCTATGGGATGAGAGGACAGGATCCCCTGAGCTTCTCTTTCTGCTCCCACAAAGAAGGCTGCAAAGTTGGAAATGCTGCCCTCCCACCATCCCATGGGCAGAGTCAGCTGCCTCCTGTGGCACCCAGCACTATGTCTATGGCTTATCCTTGCCACCTGCCTCCAGAGCTTTTACAGGAGGCCATAGGTACTCCTGCCCCAGCGCAGGGGAAAGGTGCAGCCTCTTACAACGAGAGGAGCTGGCAAAGCAGCCAGCAGCAGTCCAACAAGAGATGCTGTAGAACTGCCAAGTGTTGTCAGATGTAGGGAAACTCACAATAAGAACTTTCATCTTTCATTATGATTGAATGCTCCTGCTCTAGCCTGTTGGAAAGACCATCTCCTGAGGTGCTATGGGCTCTCTGAAGCTCACACAAGGTAATATAAACCAGGGGGCAGGGTATTAGCATTTTCTTTTGGCAGAAGCTTATACGTAAGACTAGCTGTGCTTGGCAATAGGAAAATGCACAAGTGTGGGAGTGAGGAGCCTGAATTAAAAGCCACTTAAGTGGGTACTTGAGTAATTACTGGGAGGCTTCTGAAGAGACATTTTTTTCAGTAATTAAGGAGAACGTGGCTTTGTGCTAGTTACAGGTAGCAGTATGGCAACAGAGTCCTCAGCACTGCATGGAGAGATGACCATTAGCTGCAGAGTTAGGATTTTCTGTGCAAAAACCATCCTTGAAAGAGGGCCAGAGCAGCAAAGGGACTGAAATCCCAATACCCTCACCGTCTCAGATTTTCTGCACCAGGGAAAAGGAGGCACAAAATTATTTTCATGGAACTGCCTAGTTCCTGAAGTAGCTCTTCTTCTGCAGAGTTAGGCCCCACTGGTGTTTCTGTCTTCCAGAGGCCCTGTTTTAGTTCCAAAGGTTCTGTATTCCTAGGCAAGCTCCCCATACAAAGAAAGTGAAGCAAAACATGTTGGGCAGTTCCAGCCTGGAGGAGGGTTGACTTATGCTGCCTGTCAGTGGCTTGGGCAGGGTAGTTGTGATCTGGCTGCAAGGACGCTCTCTCTCCCTTAAGCCATTTTCATAAGCCTGATGCAAGCTTTGTCGCTCATTTGCTTGGCTTTGCGAACACTTCTGTTTCCTAAACAATGCCAGTAATACATGTTCCTTTTTCAGTGTTAAGAAGCATATCTATTATTTCTTCAGTCTCTTAGAGTAGATACTTCTAGAAACTCAGATACTATACTAGATCCTTCAGTACCTCTAATACCCACTTCAGCCCACCTCCAATTCTGTAAAATGTGGGGTGCAAGAAGGTGTCCTCAGATGAAAAAACTGATTTGACAGTGCAGTGACTCAGAGCTACTTTTAAGTCTGCACTGATGAAGTCAGGCACTTAGGAAATTAAGTGTGTAGATCTGTAGCTACCAGGGCAGTGTCTGTCTCCTCATTAAACATGCAGGTAAAGAAGCTTGAAGACAGTAGCAGTAAAAGGAGCATATGCAACACAAACATGTCCTTGTGAAAGAGCATAATTCACTTCATTACCTTCAATAACTTTGAGGTCCTTGCTTATTCATCAGCAAGTCTTAGCTGTCATGAGCCAAAAAAAACGTGAGCTGGGATTATCAAAATCTACACAAAAGAAACAAACTTCTAGATCTCACTGATGCTCCAGGGATCTCCCCAAAAGCTCCACCGTCCACCCCTTACATTACCAACGCCTCGTGTGGGGTGTGCAAGAGATCCCCGTGCAGCAGGCACCAGCTCTCACCCCAGTTAAACATGCCAGACTGACTCCTGCAAAGTTCCTCTTAAAAAAAACCAGTTGACATAAGGAGATAGACACCAGGCATTTGTTCTAGAAAAGACAACAAGCTACTTCCAGCCTTATTATTATCTGCACATGGATAGTTACAGCATTTATTGCAATTCTCTCACTTTTCTTCCTTGACTCCTGGCACAATGTAGGATCTGTAAAGTCTTTTTTCTTTTTTTATTTATTTAATCATTTGACATGGACTCTGTAAGCTTAAATTTGACCCAGCTTTGCAATTTTATGGTGAAAATAAAAATTGAAAGAAAAATGGAGAATTCACAAACCCTTGGTCAAACGGGAAATATGCCCACAATATTGTGCAGCATAAATGAAAGCTTTTCTTCTTAAAACAAAGGATGCTCCCTTATGTTGTTTGAATCCCTGGCACTAGAGCAATTAAGAAAGTGAAACTGGCGACAAAGTAAAGCAGAATGCACATGTTTCACAGATCTTCATTGCCCAGGCAGAAAGAAATGTAAACAGGGCATAAATAACAGCAGAGGACAGATAAGCTGAAGGACAATGCTGGCACAAGAGGAAATGCGTAGAAACCAGCCAAGAATAAATTTAGACTAGAAATTAGACGTGGTTTCTAGCAATCAGAGGAGTAAGACACTTCCAACAGGATCAGTGGGCACATTGCTGTGCCCATTCTGCTCCTTCTGTTCCAATGAGGCTTTTTGTACACATTTGTGAAAAAACGATGTGACATGGCCTGCAATAATGTGAGCCAAGAGACCCCGTCTCTGAACTGTAGCACTAATACTTTTGGTCTTTCAAAAAATCTCTTTTTAATACTCTAAGAATGGAGAGACATTTAATGTGCATTCAGTAGGGTGTTTTATTTAACCTTTGCTAATTGATCCATCTTAAAATACATCTATACTAATAGCCTTGCACATTTAATTGATGAATTGAAGTAAGCAACAACAACTATTGAGTGTTTTTATTTAGCGGTGTCATTAAATAAAGTGAAAGTAAATAAGATCCCATAAAATACAAATGGTCTTATCTAAGAGTTGTTAGGGATGCAGTGACAGGAGTGCATTCAGTTAAGTGTTTATATTGTTACCATCATTCAGACATCAGCTCTAAAGCTTATCTAATTTGAAAGCCACTCCTGCAGATCTTTGCTATTGATTGGTGCAGCCTGCAGAGACACCACTCTCCACAAACTCATTCCAGAACAGGGAAAATGTCAGCTCCCACTTGTGGGGTCCCCTGGCCAGCTGGTACCCACATCTGTCTGCACAGGTCTTTTCTGCTTGCTGAATAATTTGAGGATACCCAGCATCATCTGGGAGAGGAGGATTCTGTTGCCAGGGAGAGTTAGGAACAGATGTACCCTCAGCTCTTCACCCCATATCTCCCCTGACCAGGATGGCTGGTGTCTCGACTTAGCTACTACTCAGCCTAAGTGAAACATATGTTCATGCCTGTAATTTCTGCACTGAACTGCTATAGTGCCAGTTAATGTTGTTCCAAAATGAATTGCTGCTGCATAATGTACAGAACAACAAATTCACATTAGCTACATATCACAAATCAGATAATTACCAACCAAGATATTTGTACGCGTGTTACACAATGTAATAGCACACTATCAAAAAAGAGCTCACATTACAATGACAGTTTTGGCTTCTAGCACTTCGGCTTTCATTGTAAAAAAATTCTAATTTTCTGATTTTTATCTGCTCCTCCTCCCTGCTCCTACTGGCATAGGAATTATGATTAAGCCAGCTCCAAAACTAGACTGCCTGCTTTTAAAGCAGTCTTTCTGCTTGATTCACAAGCACAGCACTGAAACATTTGAGACACAAACACTGCAGATCACCCTCAATGCCAAGAGAAAGCACCAGCCTGACCAGCTTCACTGTGACTGCCACCAGACCAACGAGTGACCGCAGGTGCATTCCTCCTCCCCACACTGCCGGTTCCTCCACCCATGAAATCAGGGCGATGACACTGCTTTTGTGAGCCTTCCCCATGGGAAAGCTTGCAAAGACACTTCCCTGGGGGGCAGATGGATTTCAGGGTGGGATTTTTCATGCAATGCAGGCAAGAGGTGCTGATGGAGGGGCCCGGCTTTCCCCATGCTTGCACAGATGGAGCTGTCAGGAAGGGCTCCCCTTTCGGAAGGGACTGACACTCTTCAGCTGACACCTCTGACAGCATCCCCTCTGCTTGCAGCTGAACTTCTCTGCACCTCGAGCAGAGACCCCATCAGTTCTCATTCCCCCTGTGAGGCCATACGGAGAGAGCTTGGCACAGATGCTGCAGAGCAGCCTTGGTCCCCCAGCCACTCTCGCCCCCCTCACCAGCTCTGCCAGCGTGTTTACAGGATTCCTGTATTCTCACTGCAATAAATGACAAGGTTGCCACCTTGCTTCACCAGGACTTTATTTTTCAGACCCATGGTCCTTCTGCCCCCAGAACCACGAGATCAGCAGCCCAGAGGCAGGGGACATGGAGGTGCCACCAGGAAAGCAGTGGGGACCCACTAATCCCACCCAAGCCCACACTTGCCCAGGGCTGCACCAACAAAACTATTTGCACGGGTAAGAGGCTCGTAGGCATCAGGGAAGCCCTGTCTTTGCAATGTGCAAAACAGGGATTGGTCCTGCAGCCTCCATCCCGCTCTGGGGGAACACCAGGGCTTCACAAAGATGTTTCCCACTCAGATCCTTTTCCATCCTGTGTAAATAAGTGAGGAATCCAACAACAGCAGCATGACTACAGTGACTGCGCCTCACTGTATAGGATCACAGCCCTCAGCACACGCAATTTCAGAAAATTTCCAGGCTTTTTTTATGCATGTGAGGAGAGTGGAAAATAGTCAAATACACTATTGCAACAAGTTGTCTTCTTTCCCTACAATGAATTTTTTAAAAATGGAAAACAATATTGGGGTCACAGAACTATTTTATTTTAAATTAATCTTGTTTCTTTCCTACATTATTTAACCCTTGAATGGTTAGTCTTGAAGAAACCTCAGAAGGTTTTAAACTTTCCCCTGTCTTAGGGGGGTGGGGGGAATTAAAAAATATCTTGGAATATGTCTCTCATTAAAAAATTGGAAATGCAATTAGATAAAGACTTAGAAGAAAGTAAAGCTGCCTAGGCTATTCATTTATTTTTGGGGGAAGGGGTTCTAAAATCGGGAAAATACCTCATTTTGCCTTTAAATCCAACATTGATTTTTGTGTGAGGGCATCCTGGCCAAAGCCTTCCCAGTTTTGTTTCCAAGGGCCTGTGGATTAGAACAAGCCTATTTTTTTCTTTTTGCATGTGGAATGCTTTGGACGAGGTACTTACAACCGAGATTGGAAGGGACTCAATCCCTGCTCTAATGAAGGTGAACAAGCCCAGGGCACAAGGATCTCCAGACTGACACACAACAGAGGAGGAGAACAGCCGAGAATGGGAGCTGGAAAGGGAGAGCACTGCCACGCAAGGTGACCAGACCACACCAGAACTGCTGCTGAAACTGAGACACAATACAAGAATCACCAATGAAATGAGGAAAAAAAAAATCAAGTTCGAGTTTCTTTTCATCACGTTACAATGCTGTCCCCCTGGGGCTGACCATCTAGGCTGAGCCACAGTTAGTGATGCCCTATGCAGGAACGTGCACTCTTTGTGCTGTAAGAGAAGCTGGAGGTTCTCAACCAAACCCACAGGGATTTAAGGAAATTAGGATAAAATTTACTGCCTGCTTAAATCAGCCCGGACTGGGTGTGCACCCCTGAATTTACACGGGAAGGACACCGCTACCGACTTTGATCCCAACCTACGCCTTTCTGAAGCGCCGCTCTGCCTCCCTGTCTTTATTTCTGTCCTTTTCAATCCCCGAGCAGCAAAGGCGAAGGCCGTGAAGGCCGTGAAGGCGCTGCCCTCACGGGCCCGCGGCTGCGGAGCGGCAGCGCCGCCCAGCGGTGCCGGAGCCGCGCGCTCACCGCGGGCACGGCACCGGCACCGACCCCCGTCCTGCCCGGCTCCGGAGGAGAGGGAGCGGGAAAAACGAAAAAAAAAAAAAAAATTAAAGAAAGGTAAGGGCGGAAAGGTAAATATATAAAAGGAAGGAAGAATAAAAGGAAGAAAAAGGAAGGAAAAAAAGGGAGAAACAAAGAAGAGAAAAGGCGAAGAAATAAGGAGGAAAAAAGAAAGACACCCCTTTCTCTTTCTTCCCTTCAGAGAAAAGGGAAGGAAAAAAAGGAATAAAAAAGGAAAAAGGGGAAGAAAAAAGAGAAGAGAAAAGGAAGAGAAAAGGAAGAGAAAAGGAAGAGAAAAGGAAGAGAAAAGGAAGAGAAAAGGAAGAGAAAAGGAAGAAAAAAGGAAGAAAAAAGGAAGAAAAAAGGAAGAAAAAAGGAAGAAAAAAGGAAGAAAAAAGGAAGAAAAAAGGAAGAAAAAAGGAAGAAAAAAGGAAGAAAAAAGGAAGAAAAAAGGAAGAAAAAAGGAAGAAAAAAGGAAGAAAAAAGGAAGAAAAAAGGAAGAAAAAAGGAAGAAAAAAGGAAGAAAAAAGGAAGAAAAAAGGAAGAAAAAAGGAAGAAAAAAGGAAGAAAAAAGGAAGAAAAAAGGAAGAAAAAAGGAAGAAAAAAGGAAGAAAAAAGGAAGAAAAAAGGAAGAAAAAAGGAAGAAAAAAGGAAGAAAAAAGGAAGAAAAAAGGAAGAAAAAAGGAAGAAAAAAGGAAGAAAAAAGGAAGAAAAAAGGAAGAAAAAAGGAAGAAAAAAGGAAGAAAAAAGGAAGAAAAAAGGAAGAAAAAAGGAAGAAAAAAGGAAGAAAAAAGGAAGAAAAAAGGAAGAAAAAAGGAAGAAAAAAGGAAGAAAAAAGGAAGAAAAAAGGAAGAAAAAAGGAAGAAAAAAGGAAGAAAAAAGGAAGAAAAAAGGAAGAAAAAAGGAAGAAAAAAGGAAGAAAAAAGGAAGAAAAAAGGAAGAAAAAAGGAAGAAAAAAGGAAGAAAAAAGGAAGAAAAAAGGAAGAAAAAAGGAAGAAAAAAGGAAGGAAAAAAGGAAGGAAAAAAGGAAGGAAAAAAGGAAGAAGGAAAAAAGGAAGAAGGAAAAAAGGAAGAAGGAAAAAAGGAAGAAGGAAAAAAGGAAGAAGGAAAAAAGGAAGAAGGAAAAAAGGAAGAAGGAAAAAAGGAAGAAGGAAAAAAGGAAGAAGGAAAAAAGGAAGAAGGAAAAAAGGAAGAAGGAAAAAGGATGGGGAAAGAAGAAAAAATTAGTAAGGAAAAGAGGAAATATGGGGGAAAGAGAAAGAAGGAAGAAATAAAGGGGAAGGAACAAGGAGGAAAGGGGGGAAAGGGTGAAAAAAGGGAGGAAGGAAAAGAGAGGGAAGAGAAATGAAAAATCAAACTCTGGCGTATAAACACAGAGGATTTTTTTTTTTTTTCTTCAAGGACCTGAATGACCTGTATTAGTAAAGCAGGACTTCTGCACACACCAGCCCTCCCACAAGGCACAGTGGGAGCGCTCCCCTTGCGCAGGGCACCCCTCCGCTGCCTGCAGGGCAGGGAGCTGGGGCTGCCGCACGCACCAAAGCTGCCCCAGGAGATTGTACCAGGGGCCGGGACTTGCTGGAGGCTCAGCTGGAGGGAAATGCAGCTGCCGGCAGCCCGAGATGCTCTTCTGAACACCAGCGTTTAAAGACAAGGGGCCGGACCTGCCGGGGCAGCTCCCAGCCGCTGCCCGCGGATCCGCAGCCTCCGGCGCCTCTGTGCGACAGAACAGGGACAACTGGCCGGGCTCAAGGGTGGAGCTCTCTGCTCAACAGGAATTTGAAATACGTAATTTCGGCTCACACTTGGAAAATACACGTGGCCTAGAAATGGGGGAAAGGAGAGGGACGCTCGGAGAGGAGGGGGCGGAGGGGTTTGGCCGCGCAGGACACTGCCGGCGCCCCATCGCTCCGCAGGCGCGCTGTGTCCCTGCGGCAGCACTGCCACCTGGCGCTCAGGGACACGCTCACAGCCGCCCGGGCCACCGCAGCCCGTCCTTGCCACCCGTCTGCGGCCGCTACCGGCCCGTGCCCGCACGCACCCAAAGGCAAGGATTTCCCCAGCTGCACCGCGGCTCTGCCCTTTGCCCAGGGCACCGCCTGCTCCCTGTGAAGTGTGACAGCTCTGCATTCTTAGCAGGGCTTTCCCCTCCATGTCACAAGCCTTTGCACTCGTGGCAGCTCTGCAACAGAAGCGCAGGTGCCCTCTGCTGCAGGTGACAGGTCAATGAAATTATCTGTCTCATCATCTCCACGTTAAAAACAAACAAACAAACCAACCAAACAAAGAAAACCACATCTGGGTGTGGTTTGACCAGTCTGTTGCATTTGTGACATTTTACAGTGCTAGTTCAAAAAAACCTGAAAGAACTGAAAAGAAAGAAAATTTATTTCTCTGCAAGTCAAAAGCCTGCCTGTTCTTTTATTCACAAAGCTTTATTCTAAGTCTTTTTAACAAGTTAAAAACAGAGTGTATTTTTTTCTGTTGGAGTTTTGGACTAAGCATGACAAATCTCGTTCCTTCCCTCCAAACTTTTTGGCACTGCACAAACCCCCAGATATGTTGTTCTCCCAGCGCTAAACTAAACTGCCTTTCTGCTTTGAAACAGCCTTTGTGCTCTGTACCTAGCAAATCCAAGAGCTAGAGTTGCTTGCTGATAAACGTAAAGGTCTGTAACTGACACTGGAAATGCCCACTTGCTTCCACAGATCTTGCTCTGCCTTACAGATCTCAAAAATTTGAGTGCACGTTAAGGTCACCTTCACTCCCTGCTGAAAATGCAACCAGCAACAGGGCAGAACAAATCACCTGTGCAATGGCACAGAGCAGCACCCGCAGTGTGCCTGCCACACCGGCCAGGGGACAGCACTGCGAAGGAGACGGGGACTTGCGAGCAGCCAGAGGCAGCCAAGTCAGAAGCTGACCAGAGAGCCTTGAGTGGGCATCATTAAACACCTTGGCCTTGGTCTACAGGTAATGAGAGAGCACAAATGGGTTCAGTGCTTCTTTCCACTCCTTACACACTTCCTTCCCCTCCTGCGTGGTCCTACTCACTGCAAGCCAGAACTCACTCAGAAGCAGAAGGCAGCTGCCTGAACCTGGACCTGCAGTTTTTTCACACACAAAATTTACAAGGGAGGAAGCTTTTGCCCCTTTCCCATCTGTTTTAGCACAGTCATCCTATACAAAGATGAGAGAGGGGAAGCTTAGGTTCTGCACTTAAGCTGCCTGAATGTACATCCAGCAAAATCTGGGGAGCGTCTCTGGGTATATTGCCAAGCTGTAAGGGACACAGATGACACCGATGTCTAACGCACCAGCTCTGGATGTTACCACCTGCAGGGTACTGTAGGTGCACAGATTACAAAGCAAAACATTAGCTAACTAGCTTGGCCTTAGCTGTACTGCTTGTTCATTTGTCTGCAAGCAAGTTGTGTTCATTTGTCTGCTGCTAGATCTGTTATTCATAGCTATTTGTTTTTGTTGCCTTGAGCAGTTCTCACTCTGCCAGTCATGCAAGCCCAACATTTGTAATTTCTCCTATAAAACAGGAAATTAACATAGGAAAGAGGCTGCATACAGCTTTCCACCACAGCATTAATGTCAACCACTGTATTCCATTTTAACAGAATAAAATGGGTTTTGCTGTACTGGCTAGTTGCTTGCCTGGGAAAAGGAGATTTCCATGGTTCCCTTGGCCCCACATTCTGATCCCAAAGCAAGAACTGAGAAAAGATCACAGGTGCAAATCTCTGAAGTTGTTCTTCCTCCCCACCCCTCAGAAAACAGATCTATTCAGTATTTGTTTCTTCAGTATTTAAAAATGATCTTTAAAACTTGCATAAAATGAGCAGAAAAAAACTCACAAATGCAGCTATTCTTGTCTGAATACCCACTTTTCCTACTCAGAGAAAGGTGTTGGGTATTGCTTTAGCTTACCACAGAACAAGTACTGCAGAGCCTCAGTTTAAATGAATTTGTGTTGTAAAAAGCAATGCCTTTACTGCTATCTGCTCTCTGACTGGCAAATGCATTATAAAGTGAGAATGCAGCAGTCACTCATATCTCTGCCCTATTTAAATAAATCTTTGAGGTTACCTTGCCCAACAAAATCACACTGATAGAGCCCATTACTTCTAATGCATCACTGCTTTTTCTCCTGGGTACTATTTTCCTTCCCAGTATAGCCTGTTTATACAATAAGGCATTTCCTACCCTGGGAAACAGCCTTTGCAGTGTCATTGATCACAGAAAATAATAAGTACACACAGGATGCTGCAAAGTCTCTCTGGGCCAACACCAAGCTCTCCTCTTAGAAATTGTTCCAGTAGGTTTTGTTTTCAACAAGGTGTCAGAACAGCCAGAACAGCCTCCTTGTGTATCTGCAGCACAGCCCTGGGCACAGCACAGGTATAAGATTAATTCCATTTGGAAAAAAAAAAGACTCAAAAAGAACATCACTAATGTTCTACCTTGTTACTTCATGCTAGGAGGAGAAAAAGCTTTCTATGGGATAGAATTTCTATGGGACTTAGAAGATTCTTCCCATTTTCTTGGTACAAATTACAAAGCATTCCCAGCCAATGCCTGTTACACCAACGAGAACAGCATGAAGTACAGCCACTCTTTGCTAGAGCTGAACCCCACCAAAAGCAAGAGGTACAAATGCTGTTCCTACTCATGCTGAAATCTGAGGAATCACCTCAGGCTTAGAGAGGGGCTGCCAGCAGCAAGCCAACCCCCCCTCACATTTCTCCTGCTGCTGCTGTGTCTGGGGTGGCAGCCCCAGTGCCGTGAGCTCCCGTGCATTCACCGGGGACCAGTGACAGCCCCGGCACCCGGCCTGCAGCTGGGCATGGCCACATGCACCAGTGTCACCTCAGCAGCAGGACTGCAGGCACAACTCAAACCAGCCTTCCTAGGACCCATTCAGGTAGGAACCACAGCAGTATCTTTCTCACCATCTTGAATACAAGCTGGCTCTGGGCTTCCCACTCCTCCTCTCACCTTACAATACCTGAGCTGATGGTTTCTGTCTCACAGCAGGGAAAGACGTGTCCTGCAGAGCAATAAACCCCTGGTTCATCTGTGTGTCTGCACAGCTGGAAAAACATGGGTCCAGGACAGCTTTGCTTTTTGCAACACAGTGCAGCAACCCAGGCAGGCTCTGGGGGTCCCTGGAGGTTCATGCTCTGTGCTCGTTGCCTCTGCGAGCTCATGGCAGGCTGGCACAGTGCTTCAGCTCCCCCCAGTGCTGCCTCCCCCGTGGTGAGTGGGGTACTGGCCTGACAGGAGCTGCCAGTCTGACAGGCTCTTGGGGGGGCTCTGACCCTGTGTTCCAGCATGGAGCAAGCCCCTGTCTCACTGCCATAGTTGTTTTCCTGCAGTCCCACAGGCACCTTCTTGCAGCCAGTGAAAACTCAAAATGACTCTTAGTGAATAATTAATTGTCCTCATCCTGAATCATCTTTAATGAATGAAAAGGCTGGGAAACCTGCTGGGCACAAGAACATGGCTCTATGATTAGAGCACAGATGTGCATTTTGCATTTCTGCACGTGCTCCTTAATAGAAGTTCTATGGCTGCAGGTTGAAATCCCTGTGCATTATCTCTTCTTGGGACCCAGAAACCTAAAAATACTGCAGAAAAAATGTTCGTTTTCACTGAAGATGTCATATGCATCACAAACTGGGCACAGAATATGCTTTTACCTGTGGAAAAGGCATTTTTGAGATGGGTGCAGAGAGAGTCCAAAGAAAGAAAACAAAACAGGCCGAGCTTGGCAGATATAATCAGTGACTTCTGTTTCAGCACAGGTATTTGGAGCTCCCTGAGCCATGTGACCATTTTCAGGGCATCCCAGGGAGAGGGGACTCTCAGCCACCCACCAGCTGCCATCACTGCACTGTTCTGCAAAAGAGGGTTAATCTGTCCCTGCCACCAATGCTGCAGAGTGCATGGCCCATTTATCCCCGCCCGGGCTGCCGCAGCGCTGCCAGCTCTGCCGGGGATTTGGCCGCAGACTGAGAGTCTGAGGCTTAGGGAAAGGCTCATGAAGGGTTCCAAACCTGAGCAGCATTCTAGCAGAAGCAAGTGTTCGAACAGGAGCAATGAATTTCTTTGCATCTTTAGAAAATAAGATACTAATTTAAGCAGCAAAATCTGCCTTTAGGACCTCACCTTCCCTGCCCAGTGCTGGGCTTCAGGGCTGATGGCAGCAGCCCCAGAGGCTGTAGGGGCAGAGGGCAAACTCATTCCAGTTCCTACCCACATGCAGCTCCCTGCAGCCTCTGGAAGCATCGAGGGGATGCTGTGGCTCCTCATTAAGGCAGGATAAGGAAGGAAAGGCCTTGGGCACAATTACCTTAATGAAGCTGGCAGCTCTGCATGCTAACAGCACCTGATGCCTGGGGTTTCAGGCGCAGCTGCACAAACACTACCAAAAGCACTTCCAGACCCCTCTAAAAGCATAAGCACACAGCAAAGCAAATACCTGCCTGAAAGGAGCCTGGATACCCACACTGCAGAGCAGGTGGTGAGTTTGCCTCTTAATTAAGCATATGTACGTGGAAAGCATCTGTGCACTCTGTGAGAAGCCTCAGTCTTTCCCTGCTTCTGCAGACAGTGGCTGTCCCTGCCAGCAGCTGCCTCGCAGCTGGGTAATGATGTGGGTGGCATTGGCCTTAATGCCTACAGGGGACCTGCATGGTGCTGGCAGACACAGCACAGACAGCAGTCAGAAGGTGAATGGTGTGTTTCTTTTTGAATTTCCAGCCTTCAGAAAACACCAGTGACTCGCAGGTGATGAAAAACTGCAAACTACAGAGGAAAAAAGCGCAGTGAGTATTCTGGAGAGCAGAGAGAAAAGGAACACATGTTCAGCCTGGCACACATCTTTTGGACACAGATTTTGTTTGCGTTGTGCATGGCTGCAGGTCAGGCTGATGAGCTCAGGTAGCACTGTGACATATGGCAAGGAATGTTTTAAAGCCACAGCTGCTCCCACCCTCCTCAGACCCTGTTTGCTGGTGGGAGGTGAGGAGGCTGCTCCTGCATGGGCTGAGCGAGCCGTCAGCAGCGTTCGATCAACTGCCTCGCTGCAGGATTTTCTGTTTCATTATGGAAATATACCAGGACACATTCAAGTTCAGTCTGGCTGTCACAGGACATTCTTCAAAACTGGCTCCATGGGCTTCTCTTTCCTGATCATCACAGGAATTCACTGCTAATACTCCCCCCACCTGCATCCTGCTCCCCATATTGTATGTACTTTCATTCCCTATACTGGTATGTAGATATTTCACAGTGTCAGGAAAAGCAAAAAGAGCACAGAATTTTGCACAAGTGATTCATTCTGATAAACACACAAAGCACTTTAACAGGGATCACAAAATTACATAAAAATGCTCTTTTCAGTTCCTTATTTTGCTTCACTCCATGAATATTACAGTACAAACAAAAACCAACAAGTAAATAAAAGCTGGAAAACATGGGCTGATATTTTAAGGCTGTGGATGCCTCCAGGTCTATCTGGCAGTCTGTATCACTAATTTTCAAGCTTGCTGAGGGTTATCATTAAAGGAAAAGGCCCACATATGCATCTAAACTAGGCTGTAGTTTGTAAAACTATCTAGCAGATTTAGATACATATCTCTTGCAAGTTTCAAGAATAAATAGAAATTGAAATCCAGTAAAGAAACAGTAACCCCAAAGTTAAGAATATTTTCTAGAACAGAATTTGGCCAC
This sequence comes from Irena cyanogastra, assembly GCA_013397155.1. Taxonomy (NCBI): domain Eukaryota; kingdom Metazoa; phylum Chordata; class Aves; order Passeriformes; family Irenidae; genus Irena; species Irena cyanogastra. The sequence continues at coordinate 174,862 of VWZV01002814.1, read as the reverse complement.
AGCTGTCTGTCATGTGAAAATATCTGACATTCCCTCCAAATAGCAGAAGCTGGGCACGTCAGGGGCTTGGCTGAAAACAGCTGGGTGCTCAACATTCTTCTATTCTAGGGATGATCACATTAACTGGAAGAATACTAACTATAGTCCGAGACAGGAATAATCCTTGTGTTTCTTATGTGATGTAAATTTACCTGGAAAGTCCCATGGAGTATGGGTTGAAATGGAATGTTACTGAACCTAACTGAAGGTTTATTTGAGCTATTGGCAGGCACATCTAACTATGATCTATTTATTGTGAATGACAAAAATAGCAGAAAAAAAAAACCAAAATGCTTGAACTGCAGAATCATTTATACCAGCACACTGGCTGCTCTGGGTATGCACTTATGTGACGAACATACCAACACTGTTACTGCTGCTGGACCTAGCCAGATTAAAGAAATAAGCCAATCTCTACTCTGCAAATCCCCAGATTCACTACAAACATCCTGAAGGGAAAAAAAGAAGACTACTACTACTACTGCAATGAAGGCAGGGAGAGGTACCAGTCCAGTGATTGCTAATGCACACTCCAACAGGCAGCATCACTGGGAGATGTTACTCACAAAGGTGACTCACCCAAGGAGGGGACACAGGTGACACAGAGCCCTAATCTGGAGTTCCAAGCTCTGCAGTGCGAGGGACTTGTCAGGTCTGAGTGCCTGAGACTCCAAGGGGGCTGTCACTGCTGACCTATGGTCACCCAAAGCAGCATAATGCAACCAGACTTAAACAGAGAAAGGTGCAACCACCACAACTGATGGGGCAACAGCAGTCTGTCTTGTAACCACAAGGGGCCAATACTCCCAGGTAGCCCTCAGGCAACAAATGTGCCCTGCTCTCCTAACAGAACCTCTCGAAGTCAAGGGAGTTCCTACCCCACCACAGCACCATCCCAGGTCTCTTCTCCCATTATCAGCCCCCTGTCAGTGGTTCAAAGGACTCCAGATAGCTGGCAAGAGCTGTAGGTCTGACAAACCTCTGTTCTGTGTGCTGTTCAAAGGACTGCACCACACCACAGACATCCTGCACACCTGTCTTCCCAAAACATATCCCACCCCTGCCCAAGCTGGGGAGGCCTTCCTGCTAATGCTACCAGGCTGATGACACAGCCAGAGCGAGCTCACCCCAGGCACTATGGGCACTGGAAACACGTGAACAAATACATACACGCTCACCTGGCATTCATTTCCTGACAGAGTGCAATTTGTAAAGCATCATTGCTCCTACATCCTCAAACATTTAGGGAAAGGCTTTTTCTGTCAGTAAAAATGTATACACATTTTGCCAGAGGAGAATTAGACTAAAAAAAATACCCCTTGGAAATATCCTTCTTTTTTCAGAAGTGTCGCCTTTTCCACAACAGACCAAGATGTTGATCCTTTTTTTTTCATTTAGGAAGTTATGTTGTCATGGGGAAAAAGCCAAACCCAAATCAAAATGTTGTCTTCTCCCAGCTGCATCACACACTAGGGCAGCCATTTCTGAAGAACTTTTTGAATCTTTGGGAGCAAAGCCAGAAAGCAGCTCCCATGCCCTGCAGACTGCTGGGCTCAAATTATTTAGTGGATTATCTCTTTATGATTAAAGGATTTTGGCTCATGTTCAGAGATGTTAGAGTCCTTCCCATGAGGGGTCCTGTTTACTAAGCTACATCAGCAACTGATGCAAGTGTAAATGCTTGGAGAAAGAGGGACCAGACACTAATTTGGGTTTGGTCCAGTACACTCCTGTGAAAAGCTGCCAGGCCGTGGTGGGTTTGGGCACAGACTGGCCACAAAATAAAGGAGAAACACTCATGGACTTGTATTCTACCTAATTTGCATTTGTTTCCTGAACTATATGAAAACAAAAAAATGCCTCATGTCCAGAAGGAGTATAAGAAATAATTGATTCCAAGAAAGTAATAGAATTGTAGAGTATTTTGAATTGGAAGGTACCCATAGGAATCACTGCATCAAGTCCTCAGGGACCTTCAGGTAGAAGCAAAGGCAAAAATAAAATAAATATTTATCCTACAACTCTGGCTGCTCTGGAAGAATACAATAAAACATCATTTAATGAATTCACTTTAAACTAAAACCAAACAACATGCTTTCAGTCTTGTCACAGCCCAGGGGTTTTCTTTGCAATGCATGGGTCATGTGGGCAGGAGGAAGAAGGCTCTCATGCTCCAGAGCACCCATCTTCCTGGCTAACACTTTTCCAGCCCTATTGGGATGGGATTTACAGCACTGCATGCCCTGAGCTTAAAAATAACCACTGAAGGTGGTTAGAAAGATTTATGCCTTTCAGGAAGTATCTTGCTTCCTTCCAGCCTGTGTATGAGCCATCTCCTGACACAGCACAGAAACATGTTTATTTTAGGAACAGAGTGTCGTCACCCTTTTCACAAGGGCCATCCTGAACCTGATCAGGTGCCTTTACTCCACCATTTCCCAGGCTGATCATGCAGTCCCAGTGCCCAGAAAGCTCCAGGCTGCCAGGCTGGCCAGGTCTCCATAGCCCACTGCTGGGTGTAGGTTGGGGTTTTGCTGGGATAACTACACTGCAGGGCTAAGTGCAGAGACAGGTAAGTGACCTTGATTTGCTTCACCATGTGGCCAAGTGGAGCTACTTGTGAGAGCCTCCATCTGGCATTTTGCATTTGTAACTATTTTGCCCTTCCAGGGGGCAGACAGGGTTCCCTTTCAGATTCAGGCTGCGTGCTGGTGAGCACTCTGAATGTGAGAGAACTTGCATTTCCAATGGAAAATGAAAATGCCTGAGTCACTGTTTTATCAGGTGCTGAATACGAACAAATTTGGTTTATTCATGCCTATAATTATATGTTTGGAAGGGGCTGGAGCAGCTCTCAGAATGAGGAGGAAAGATGTTTGAATGAGCTGTGCTAATGGAGAGGGCCTTTGGTTGGACAGAGCAGGGGGAAGAGCAATGCTAGGGCCAGCAGAAACTGATGCTCCCTAGCAAAACATGTTCTGCTTGTTCCTTTCCAAAGTTCTCCCTCACAGCACAATAAATGTTTGTGCTTTGGGAAGGATCAGAAAGACTGGGCAGGAAAAAAACCAAAGGTTTTGATTGGCTTGGGGGACTTTTTGGAAAGAATACTACATTCTTTTAATTAAATGAGTCTCAACCTAGGCCAGGAACAAGAAAGTACAAACAAGAATCATCTCCCTCACTTAAATTCATTAACTTTCCAGCATTTCCTAGCTAGCAGACAGGCCAGGATTGACATATTTAATGTCTCATCCCTAGAAATGGTTTCTTCTCCACAAGGAGATAGAGCATAGAAGAAAAGAACAAAATAAACTGCCAGTATCATTCCTGACATATTGTTCTATCTGGGTGTTTGTTCTTGGCAGTTCAGTGCCTGCCACATAGCACGATCCCTCCACCAGGCAGCTGTCAATACTGGGAAAATTGAGTTTACTCTTAATGAAAGGCCACAGCCAATAAACAATCAGGCAGTGTGTGTGCTCCATCCCATCATTAATGAGCCAGGGGATATTTGTCTCCTGTACACTGCCATGGCTCTCCCAGCTCTGCAGCTGTAGGGCTGAGTCACACCCCAGACTGGAAGGTACACCTAATCTTTAGATCTGACTTAGCTGTACCTCAGGATGGAGAACATTTCAGGAGCAATGAACGCAATGTGAATGTCACCAGCAGTGGGGCAGTGGCCCATTGCTTCAAACCCGGGTACCTGTGAGCAGCTGCAAACAGGGGCAACTCCACCCATTCCTCTCCCTGCCTCAGGCTACACCTTTCTTACTGATTCCCTTCTGACAGCAGCAGCACTTGTGTAGCCACACGATGACTCGAGTAAGGCTGGTTTGATTAAAAGCAATTCATTTTTTAAATACCAATAATTAGAATAGGTTCGTTTCCCACTGGCTTAATCCCCAGCACCAGCATCAGGAAGGAATAAGAGTATTGCACCCAGAGGTTGGGTTCACAAGCTCATGCCCTTCTCTTACCCAGCAGTGAAGCCACTGAGGAACTGCAGCCCTGATACTACGCTCCTACAAAAAGGACTCCAAGTCAGCTCAAAGATGTCTTGAGATGACATGCCCTTCAAATCACTTACCTGAACCAGGTTTCTCAGCTTCTCTGAAGGGAATACTCTAGAGACTCATCTATCTTGCCTTTTTAATTCATCATATGTTTAAAACAAAGCAAAATAAAACAATTCCACCTTGTCACCAATAAATGTCCCTTGTGAGCACAGGTTTCCTCAGGAGGGACTAAGAGACCTGACAGATGAGAGCTGTAATCCTTTGTGCACACCTGGAAACTACTTAAGCATTACTATGGCATTGTAAGAGTCTGTAGAGTTTCCAGAGAGATCTGACTCTCTAAACTGCAAGATCAACAACTTAGATGAAAGAACCTCTTTTACATTCCATCAAGTGGACTTGAGAAGGAAGCAGAAGGGAATAATATTCTCAGCCTTTTAACAAACACCTGAAAGTGGAGAGGTAAGAGATGAAAGGATATCAATAAACATATTACCAAATTAAATTTCCATGGGTAATATTTAGACATCATAGAAGTTGGCACCTTAAGGAGGAGAGAGAGAAAACAGATCAGAAAAAGATGTAAGTCTCCAACAGTCTGTTCTCAGATGGCCATTTCCAGTGGCAATCACACTAATTGCACACACAAATTAGGCAAACGATCATGAAATGTATTTTTCAAAATCAAGCCCCATTTATGTTAGTCTCACAAGAATTTCCAATCAACAGTTTTCAATTGCAAATACAGAACAGTTTAGTCATCAAAAAGCAAAAGGATGAAGAATGTACTGAGCACAAAAGGAAAACAATCTCTTCCCTCTCTTTCCCATATTTCTGTAACCAGTTCCTTCTGAACATTTAAAAGAACATTTTCTATTGACACAAGACATAAAAATACTTTGGTTCAATGAGCTCTGCTCATCTTAAAATTACAGAGATAAAAATGTAAGTGCACAATATAGTATTGCAAGTAGCTTTGAGGGGGTTATTAGCAAAGTATGAACATGGCTATCAATCATCAGACATACTGACTGATACTAATGTTCTTCATGGGAATGTAAATAATTGTTTCAAAGCATAATATGCCCCTTCATCATTAAAATCACTTAGATGTTATAATTCACCTAGCTTGAGCAATGAAAATACAATCAGCTTTCTTTCTCTGAATAAGCACAGTTCTAGCAAATCACTTAAGCACGGGCTTAAACTTAACTAGCTGATTGAGGTCACAGCCCACTTTGCCTGTACGTTAGCACACTGCTGCAGGTAATATAGAGAGGATAAGCAAACCCCAAACAACAGTGGAAAAACCCTTTTTCCTCTGAAATCTACCTCCTGAGATACCACCATTAACCTTTAGTGTGCAGAAGCTGTTAACTCTGAGCCTTTTAGAGAGCCCTCTGTGCTGTTGCTGATTCAGCATTAGAAACCTTCACTGAGCAAGGCTCTCTTTGGAGGAATGGAAGGACAGGGCACTTGTTATCCATCACTGAGCTATTCCAGCTGCTGGCTGGCACTTGCTAACGCTGCAGGCCTTGGCTTACCAGCTCATACTTAACCCTTAGAAAGCAATTGCCTTCATCTGTTTCTCTTAATAGGCTGCCAGGATTTTCTCCCTGGCAAGCTGCACTCCTACTGAACATTAAATACTTTTACGTGAGAAATTTGTAATGCATGTGCTTTTAATGGGAGCTTACTGAATGGCTGGGAGTCTCAAATGCCTCTTAAAGCACAAATGAGGAATTTCAACTGTACTCTAAAATTCTCATGGTGCATCTTCTCTTAAATACCTAAAATCCTACCCCCTTTCCCCAGTTCCAGTGTACAGAGTAATATTAAACAGCTTTGAGACTTACAGTGCTTCAGCTGTCCACACAGGTCCTGGGTTAGTCACACAGGTACTTTGCAAAGAAGGCAGCATTGTCTCCACACTACAGACAGGCAATAAGGCAGAGGAAGGTGTGGTGGCACCCAGGGTGGTTATGTGCAGGTACCCACAGCCTAAATGTCAGACTGAGCAACTCTCCCTGGCTTCCCCTACACTCGGTGGAGATCTCGTCAATGCAATCAATGGGGTTTAAACTGCAGCTCATCTCACCATGCATATGTATACTAAAACAGGAGTTGGATTTCCATGGTCCTTGTGGGTCCCTTCCAACTCAGGATATGCTATCAAAGGAGCTCCGTTCTGCCCTAGGTATCCTGGTTCCCTCCTCTGGATGTGAGGGGCAGCATCTCACATCAGAGTGGAACCAGCTCCCCCACTCTTGCTCTGGTCCATGGGCAGCCAGCTGCCAGCACAGCTCATCAGGCAGAACGGAGCTCAAAGCATCCGAAAGCTGAAGTCGTGTCTCAAGGTGATCCCCCACGCTTCGTCACACACAGAGCTTCCGGCACGGCCATCCTCATCTCCTGACGCAGCTCAATGGCTCACTGAGGCTGTGTCCACCCACAGCCTGAGATGCCACTTTAATCACAAGCTTGTAGGGACTGACAGCTACAAAACTCATCATTTGGCCATAACAACCTACTCACCAGCCTGCTTTCTTTTCTTTACCCCACATGACAACTGCTGTCTCTCCAGCTGAATAGACCCCACTGGTTTTGAACCCCTGGGTATAAAGAAAAGCAATGCCTTACTTGAGGCAAGTGTGTGATGTTGTGCTCCTCTCATTGCAACATTTACTATTTAAGCATTTACTAGAACTGGGAATGGTTTAGAGAGAGGCAGCAAGATATCCAAGGCTCTTCAAACTGTGAGAGACAGCTTAGCAGGAGTATGCTTGTGGTCTCTGCAATCACAAGTGGCATGAGAGGAGGATGGGGTCTATTATTCGCTATCTCATTCAGTACTGCTCTCTGGAAAGCATCAACCCAAGCTATCAGGAATCAAGTTCAAACAAAGGGAAAGAGAGGCTTCTTCATGTAACAGGTCTGGGGAAATCCTTTCCACAGGACACTATGATGCTAAAAATGTACGTGAACTCAAGGGGAGACTGGTCAAGTACACAAAAGAAACATCCACTGAGAACTCTTGAGTACATTGAACCACATCTGACTCAGATAATTTTCTAAGCTGAAAATAGCTAGCAGCTGGGAGAGCATTTGGGGGACAGATCATATTTTCTTACTTTTTCCTGTTTGATGTGGATGGAGGAAGGCTATTGGGCTAGATGTACACTTTATTCTGGCCCAGATTAATTGCTCTCATATTTTTCTGTAAATTGATGCTACTTTCCTGTATCTTTCTATTTGTGACTTTTTCAGAGGTTTCCATTTTTTTTTCCAGGCTACATTAAACCCAGTAAAGAACTGTCTCTGTAACACAACACCATTGTGAACAAAGCAGAGATGAAGTAGGGAGTAAGACATGTTGGCTCTTAAGTCTCAAAGCTTAATGAGCGATTATAGAAGGGCTAAAACAAACGCCTATCCTTTGGCAGTTAGTGGGGCAACATGTGCTCACTGAGTAACAAGCACTTCATTCCTCTAACATTTAATCCCAGCAGTGTTTTACTAGCCAAATGAACAACATTCCCATAAATAATAGAGACTCAATGCCTTCCTCTCCTCCCCAACACTGTGCTGTCCTTCCCTTCCACAAACCAGGAGCAAAGAAGCAACAGGGAAAATCTAGTGAGTCTGAGACTTGCAGTGAGTTAGGAGCTCACACAAGTGAGCAGGGTGACAGGAGAGAAAGAGAAGTGATGCCTTTGGGGTGAGTGAGCAAGATTTACCAGTCATTTTTTCCCTGCTCTGGGTGGGAATTAGACCTGTAACTGTCTTTCCAGCACACACTTCAGGGCTCTGCATTTCTCTTTCTGCACCCTGCCAGTCCCTTGTAAAAACTTGACTTTCTTATTGAAACGCTTTTCTTCAGTGGCCATGCACATAAACAATAAACTCTTCTCACTGAGTAGACACAGCCTTATGCCAGGGCAGCCCTTAGCACAGTCCCCAGGAAGCATCCGTGGCTATTTCACAAAGCAGTGTGCCTGTCTGGATCTTTCTGCCAGTTTGGAGTTGTTTTTTTTTTTTTTTTCTCGTTACTAACAAAGAAAAGCTTCTGGTTTGTATATTTTTATATTTAGCATACTATCATTTCGAAAGTGTATTGCCTGACCTTCTCTGGGAGGTGGGAGCATCCCTTGCCAAACAGCATGTTAGACAGAGAAGTATCGACCCAAAGGGCACAAGCTGTGGATGAATAGGAGAGGAGCTCTCATGGGAGCACTCTCAGCAAGACCCACCACCTGCCAGAAATGCCAAACAAGTGTGAAATTCATTCACTAAAGTGTTTCCTCAGGAAAGGACATGCTCCCATTTAATTGCCCTCCTTATCCATGCTTCACACACCATGTGAAGAAATTTTATTGTTCTAACTCTAACCTTTTCTAACCTCAAAAACGAAGCCCCAAACCAACCTTAAAACACAGTCACATCACCTTCTCAGCAAAGGTACTGTCAACGAGCTGCAGGGCAGAAACAGATCTCCAGCAAGATGTTTTAAGATGTGTGTCAGCCATTTAGCAGGGAAGGTGGGGCAGGGGAAGTGCATTTCATTGCTGAGCAGCCTGCAAGCATCTGGGAGCATGATTTATATTCCCACAACTGCCTCTTCAGGTTAAGGGTGAGCACAGTAAAGGATTCATCACAGAAACTACAGCAAATGCAGAAACGGACAAAAAAGGAAACCAGGTTTCTTTCTCTTATCCATTAAAGGTAAATTAGAGTTATTAGAGAGGAACACCCAAGCACAGCCACAGAACATTAAGCCATATGTGACTATTTATATACATATTTGTCTGATCAACCAACTGAATATTTACAAAGATTATACCCTGCTTGCACTGAGCATAAATACCTGGGGAAATCAGCCTTTCAAAACCAACACCCAAGAGTCCCTCCAGCCTCACAAACACACCACTCAGGATATGCCTATGCTATTGCTAAACGGAAGCAGCAGGGAAGAAAAGGGCTTGGACACATAGAACTGAGAGCAAGGGGAGCACCAGGCACTAGGGCACATAGAACTGAAAGCAAGGTGAGCACCACTCACTGGGACGTAGGAAAGGGGTTCGTGCTTGAATTTCACTGCTGCCATTCAACATAGGCTCACGTGCCCTTCTCTCCACCACCAAAAAGCCACAGAAGAGGATAAACGATGGCAACACTAAGTCACAGGAACTCAGAAAAGTAGTGGCAGCATGTTGGCTGTCCAGTCCCACCAGCAGTAGAATCATTATTTTCTTTGGTTTGGTTTTCATGTCACGTTGCAACAAAAGAGGAAATCCAGAGCTTGAGAAGGAGCTAGCAGCATGGAGGACATTTCCATACCGTTCCAGGGGTTATCTGTAGACACACCAACATCATAGAGGGGCTTGAGCATTGTGGAGTATCATGGACACTTTTGATCCTTGTGCTTTTCCAGTTTGAATGCTCTGTGCAAGTATGCCCAGCTCCACCCTTGGCCCCATAAGGAAGATTGCTTTGCCTATCCCTCCCTCCAGACATGCTTTGGATCCTTGCAGCAGACTTCCCCATCCTGAAAATCAGTAAGGCAGAGGAGGGAACACCAGACTGGGTACTCCTGTCCACAAAGCAAGCACAGCATGTTTAACTACATTTTTAAGCCAGTTTCACTAAAAGTTCTCCATTCCTCTTTTTCAGTGCTCTCAGTTCCTTATTCCACTCCCATGCTCATGTAGCCCTCCCACTCTGTCCATGTCTTTTCCACCCACTGTATGTTGAGGTTTTGCATTTTAATCACTTCTATGTGCTTGTGTATGCCCACACACATGCGTTTTCTTACACCTGGACCTTTCGTTTGCAGAACCCAGCATTTCCTCTGCATCCCACCCACAGTCCCTGCAGGTACACTTGCATGGTCCACGGCCTATCAAAGAAGTCTATTTCAGAAGACAACCTGAAACAAAGGCTAAAAGTTGGGAACAAATTGACTGTTTGTCACAATCCCAGCACAGGGCAGAGGCTTTTCTTCTCTCAACACCTTGTCCTATCTCCCCAAGGACCAGCAACCCCAGCACGTGGGCATCAAGTGTAAGACCCTGGGGACCAGGCCAGTGCACTCCTCATATCTAAGAGTCCCAACCTACAGCAAATGGATGCCCCAGCTGGTCCCACACACAGATGTGGCTTCATGGAAACACTTGCTGAGAAACCAGCAGGGCAAACAGAAGAAAGGACAGCAGAAACTCCCCACTTCAGCTCTGCCAGAGCCAAACAATGACTTCAGTCAAGTTGCCTCATCCTACTGTACTTACTGTTGCCCCCCCATTGCCTTGGCAGCACAAAGCAAACTGATTAGGACTGAGCAGCAACTGCTGGGCCACGCACAAGTGACTTTTCAAGTGAACAAATGGCTGTGAGTGCACATTAAAAGCAGGAAGAGAACACTAATAAGGAAACAATTATTCCATTTTTTTTAAAACAGAATTTTTTCCTTTTCTTTCCTCTTATCTGGAACAAACAAAGCTTTGAGGGAACAAATACAATTCCAGAGATAATCCACGCTTTGGATCCTGGAAGCATTTGGTACCAACTTCTGGAAAACAAAACAATGATAATGACTCACGCTGGGCCTGGGGGTGGCTCGTCACAAATTTAGCAGCAGCTTCCATGCTCCCAGCTGAGATTGGCTTTACTGGGTTGTTTTCACAGATCCCCAGGACTGCAATTTAGCACATGCAAATTGGCCCAGCAGCCAATTGCAGCCACCATGCTAAAAGGGCATAAACATGCCATTTAGAAAAATGCTTTGCCATACAAAACATGATTACCTCCTTCCATGCCATTTCAGGCTATGGGAAGAAACACTATTTTTATTATTAAACATTACACATCTTTTTTCCTCCAAGGGGAAGAAGAATTATTTAAAGGCCTGTTAAGCAAACATTTATTCACACAATTGAAAGCTTTGTACGCTACTATTGCATCTGGGGAGGTGATCATCCCCTGTCCTGGACACTTATGAAGCCACAGCTCAATTCCTGTGCCTAGTTCTGGTCCCCTTACTTCAAGAAAGATACCAGGTGTTCCATCCAGCTCCAGAACAGAGTTGGGGAAGAGTCTACAGAACAAGTCCTATGAGGAATGCCTGAGGGAACTGGGAGCATTTAACCTGGAGAAAGGGAGAATCAGAGGGGAACTTATTGCTCTTACAACTCCTGACAGAAGGCTGTAGCAAGCTAAGGGTCAATCTCTTTACGTAACAAGTGATAGGACAAGAGGAAATGGCCTCAAATTGCATCAGGGGAGCTTTAGATTGTATACTAGGAAAAATTTCTTCACTGAAAGAGTTGCTAAGCATTAGAAAAGGCTGCCCAGGGAAGTGGTGGAGTCACCATCTCTTGCGGTATTTAAGACATGCAGACGTGGCACTTAGTGGTGGATTTGGCAGTGCTGGGTTAATAGTTGTACTCAATAATCTTACAGGTCTTTTACAACTGAAAAAATTCCATATTCTACAAGAAATCTCATTTAGTTTTCAGACCATGCTGAACCTTTGATGATATATGTACAACCTGGACTAAAAAATTTAAAACTAGCACCGGTCTGGTAAAAAATTTAACAGGTTACTTCTAGAAAGCAGCAGAAAGGGCTATGGGCAGACAGGTGGTTTGGTTTTGAGATGAAGTTCAGTGAGCCAGAAGTAGATCGCTCTCACAAACAAAGCAGGAAGATTTCAATTTCTCTAATGAACAGGGCTTTCCACCTGGGATCTGATGGCTGTGAAATGCCTCCAGAGGGATCTGCTGGAAGCAGAAAAAATGCCTACTGCTAATGCTCTGTGGACAGGGAAAGAAGAAGAATTTTAGGGATGATACATACCACTCATCTAAATCAATGGTTCCGGTTGGGAGTAGGTGCATGCATGGAGTTAAACACGCACTCAAGATGGTTCAGTGAGCTGAGACTGGCTCCGGAAATACTCCTTGGTCTTCAATGGACATGACCTAACAACAGTCACACAGCTCTTAAGCTGAAAGCATCTGCTCTGAAAGTCATCAACTTTAAATATCTCCTTTTGACCCTGGATTCTTTTGTTACTCTTCAATTAGAAAACAGCAACACAGAGTTTTATACACACAGTCATCCAGGAAAACCAATAGAAAAGCTGAAAAACTATTTCATTATATTGTTAGTTAACATTTTCCATAAATCTTTCAGTTCATAATGCATCACAATTGTACATGGTGTTTAACCTCAGAAAAACTCTTACTCTTTTCTTGGCTGAGATTGGGAAGTGAAGGAAGTTAAGCTTTATTCCTTTACAAAACCATGCAAACCTTCAGGTGAGAAGTGCCATAAACCAGCCAACCTTTGCTTCAGAGTACTGTTTATCATCCTGATTACAGGTACTTAAGAAAATTCAAATTACTCTTATTTTGCTTGTATTCGCTCATTCACAGAAAGTAAAACATTTTTCAAATATGATTCAACATCAGTGACGCTCTGGTAGGACCCAGGACAAGTTTCAATATTCAGAAGACTGAGTGAAGATTCATCAATTCCAGATGCCCAGTTCTGCAACCTCAGACATCTGGCTGACAGCTCTACATTGCTAAGCCACTTTACACCCAGGGAGTTCCTGGACCCGCATTTCTTTTGAAGATTTATGAAATACTTTATTGCAAATTGAAAAATAAAATTTTGCATAATATCAAAGACTTTCCTTTGAATAACTGGCTGCAGTGCTTAAAAAAGTTATATGCATATAACTAAGTTCATTATCATTTATATCTCTGGAATGTTTGTATCATAGAAACCAAGTAATTTCACCAAATAAAAACACTAAAAAAAATCATCATTTCTGGAACAGATTTTTTTACAAAGATGCACAAGCACTATGGGCTTCCAGGAGAGATGCTTAGCCAATGTCTGCATGAGAAGGTTACTTCAGAATAAAGGAAAGTGTGGATTTAAAATGCTATAGCTATTCTTGAATAATACCCCAGAGGAGTGCTCCTGTTATAATAAAAAAGATTTTTCAGAGTTTTCTTTAATTCATTTCCCAGGTGAATTAAACTAAATCAGACAAAGGTAGTCTTTCCACTAGCGTATGAGTGTCAACAGTAGGCATTATCCCAGAACAGCCCAGGTACTTCACTTCCACTGGTCAGCAAGTGTCACTTTTCCAAAAATCCAAAAACGCAAAACAGGAGGAGGGAGCCTGAACAAAATATGTGCCAGGACAGTGTCAGAGAATGGCAGGCAAGATACCTGGTGTAGGAAGGAAAATGTACCCCCAGTCAGACCCCAGTGCTTCTCAGCCTTGCAACCCACTCTCAGCTCCAGCTCAGCACCACTAAGCCACTGTTCCCATCTCCCACCAGCAATGCACATCCACACTCTGAGCTGCCACAGATCAAAGCCTCTCTGTGCTCCCTGAACTCAGCAAGAAACTGCAGGTTTCACTATCTGTCACTTACATACGCAGAGCTGTTGCTTCCAGTAATTTGAAGCCGAACTGTGCAGTATTTGCTGTACACAGTAACTTGCTGTTTACTTGAATAAACAGCAGTGGGAAAATTTTCAAGAACTAGCGTATGTAAATAAAATGTAGATGGATGCAGAGATGACTGCACAAGCAAACAAAGGAGTGCCTGTTCTGCTCATAAGCCAAATCCTGTTCTTGAATATGCAATTGTACCTCCTATGCGTGTGATTCCATTTGCATCTGAAGATGTCTTGCACGTGCAGACATGTTATGACAGTGCCCCAGATAGTCTCAGAGAAAATGCAAATATGTATATGGGCAGCAATAGACTGGCTAATTAATAGCAGAGGCACAGCCTGACCCTGCCTACCTAGACAGAATGCTTGTTCCTGTTGCCCCAAATATCAAACTTAGTGTTGTGATGCCTGAAGAGATATGAAGACCTACTGCGCCAGACATCATTTTAATTTGCCATAAAGCCAGCATCAATCAGTACATTTCAAGGAGCTTCTCCAAATTTCACCAGTGTGAGACTCCTATGGAAGCCAAGTTCAGGATTTACTTTCAATATGAGCTTAATTTGTACTGAAGGCATCAATTTGCAAAATAGGTACTCAAACTGAGAAGTACTCTTATGAATGTTTGAGAATAGATCAGTCTCTGGATACAACCAAACTTCTACTACTGAAAATAAAGCTGAAAATGCATTGATGCTGAATGCTGTTGCTGGTCGATGTGAGAAGTATCTGTGGTTTTAGCAATGATGCATCACACAAGAGAGTCTGTAAAGGAGCCAAGGGGGGGACAGGCATGAGACAGAACCACTCGTAGAGCCAAGTAAGAAATCCTTACGGAGGAAGGCTAAAACACACTCACTAGCAGGAATCTCCATGCTGCTATTATGCAGTCTATGGGTACAGGGCCTTTTACATCAAAGTGGCTGCAAACCAGGTACAGGTCACCCAAAATAGTTTTTCACAACTCTGTTCACAGCTACAACAAAAATGCAGTCATTATTTAATGTTTATCTTGAACTTAACAATGTAGTAGCTATCTGTTTCATAACTTTGGCTAGGCAGCCAAAAGTTAAAAAAAAAAATCTGGACTGGCAAACCAAATCTCCTAAGCAAAGAGGAAAAGAGTGTTAGCAGAGAAAATAAATTAAATAAAAAAACACTTAGCAAAATTAACTGTGGTTGCACCATCACAACAGGAAATATCTCTGTGCATGCCATACAATCAGTCAGCTTGCAAACTATGAAACTAAGATAACAAGTGAAGCACCTGAAAGATGATACAGGATGTTGCTGTGCTAAAATACTTGTGAAGAAATTCACAAAGGAAGAGGATAAATCTCTTACTCTTCACTGCTATGAATTACTTGCACTTTTATGGTGACTTGGAGACCCATTAAGCCCCATTTTGCTGCAAACAACCACAGCCTGCCCCTAAGACAAGATCTGCACACCTCAGAAGTGGAGCATAAGAAAACAACAGGCTAGAGTTAGCTAAAGTAAAGAGGTGAGAGGTCTTCACATAACAATAAAAAAATCTTGCTAATATTTTTGCTAACATCACAATAGAGCTGTACAGTATTATACAACTACCTTTAATATTTCACCGTTTCTCTTTGAAGTGTCATGCATTAGCTTCTGTCAGAATCAGGAGTAGTCTACGGCTCTGAGTCAGCAAAACACACAAATATGAATCTGACTTTAAACATGTGCTTACATCCTTATGAGCTGTTTGCATCAAAGAAAACATAGATATGAGGAAGGCAAAAGGCTTGGTCAATCTATCAGAATAACTTCAGATCAGAAGATCAAGGACATGTAAGTAGCTCACAACACCCTGTGCCATCGCTGTTGTAGTCAATGTTTCCACAGTCCTTCCACTCCCATAATTTTACAATCCTTTTGCTGGTTTACATCTCTAACTGGCTTGGCCCCACAGTACTACACCTTCAGGGCTGTTGCCAGAGTATACACCTGTCTCCTGGGGCACGCTCAGCTTTTGAAGAAGTAGCAAGGAGATTTATCCTCCAGCAGGCCCACCCCACAGTGACCCTTTTATAGGTGGAAGCTTTCGTTTTTATTGCGCATTTTTCAAGAACGTAAACCCCAACCTTAACAGAAAATGAAAAAATGCAGCCAGGGAGAGGGAATGTATTTTGGCATCCTGATTCAAAGCAACAGACCCCATCTGGAGTGGTCAGGCTCAAGGTGGCATGGGGCTAGTACCTGGAAAACAAGCTCAGTTGGAGATAACAATAAGAGATCATTCCCAAAGACTGTGTCTTTACATCACAACATCAGGAAATACAAAGACTACAAAATGTTCAGTATAATTTCTCAGAACAGGGGATGTAAGAAAAGACTCAAGCACCACATATGCATCGAGCACACTCCAGCACAGGATCCACCTGTAAAGCCAAACCAGCTCAGCCAGGAAACTATTAGGACACTATCATTGACTTCTAGTTCACTAAAGTTACAGCCTAGCATCTCCCATGGCCTAAGCACCACCCCACTTTTACCAGTAGCTTATTGTTCTCTTTACTGCTCTTACAAAAGACACAAAACAAACATTAACACATATCACTATGGTGAAAACTCCATTATAGTTTTTCAATGAAAAGAAACTAGTGTATGTATGGCTTCCATGTGCAGCCACAATTTATTATATTTATTTATCATATTGTTCTTCAAAGCAGGGCAGAACATGCTTTGAAGGGAGTCCAGCATTCTCTCCCAAAGAGTCTCCTGTTGCCATGAGCTTGTCACAGACAGCAACTTGCACACAGGAATGCCATGGGAGGGAAGAGGCTACTGAGGCATAAACGGGTGGCTATAACCATTAACAGCTTTTCCTTAGCAAGGCCATAAGGGAATCCAGGCTACCTCAGCAACAGTGTTCCCCTAAGAACAGCCTCTCTCTTCAAGAGAACACCAAGCATTAGCACTGGAGGCATGGACATTTTTCTCTTCTAGGACCAAGATGTCAGAAAAATACCCAACACAAGCATTAGGAAAGAATACTCTAAAAGACACCCTCATAAGCATCCAATTGGTAGCTTCTACAGATCTTAATAATAACAACAATAACACAGGATTTCATTCCATAGGCATTCACCCAGTGTTCTAGAGAAGGAAAGTCAGATTCACGGAAGAAACGCATGAAGCACTGAAGAAATTGTAGAAACATCACTTTAAAAGCTTCAACGAGATCATCCTAAAACTCAGGGGTAGTACCACACCAAACCAAAGGCACTCATGCACTTATTCCCCTCTTCAAGAGCAGCTCAGGAGAAGTGTTTAGCATCACGAATATTGTTCAGAAGTTCACCCCACTGCACCTCCTTCCCATCTTTGTGAAATGCTCTCTCCCCAACAGGCTAGGAGCTGAGAGAGGAGTTGGGAGTCTCCTCAGGCCCCCCATCAGGAGCAGGCAGGGATTTCTCTTTGTTTCTAAGTACATCACCATTCAAAAACACATTCAGCACCCTCCACCAGAAAACCACAGCGACATTACTACTACCAGAATCGCAAAGTCTAGAGAGCTCTTACAGAGGGGCCAACCCTGGAGCTGTGTGGGACCATTGTCACTCTGGGCAAGGTTATTCCCATATTGGCCAGGTGGTAACAGAAGGTGCAGCTGGGGGCTCCAGGTGGGATGAGAAATACAAGGGTCCCATATGAAGAAAAAGGACCTGAGTGGGCTTCAGGTGGGATGAGAAACAATAACGAGGGTCATGTGTGAGGTGGTAATCTCTGTGAGAACAAAGGACACACGTGAGGGTTCTGTGTGG
The DNA here is from genome assembly GCA_013397155.1 of Irena cyanogastra. Taxonomy (NCBI): domain Eukaryota; kingdom Metazoa; phylum Chordata; class Aves; order Passeriformes; family Irenidae; genus Irena; species Irena cyanogastra. The sequence continues at coordinate 157,536 of VWZV01002814.1, read as the reverse complement.
GTGGGGGCTCCAGGCGGGATTAAGCGCAGGGTGGGGGCCAGGCCTCGGGTACAGGGGGGCCGGGTTGGGAATGCAACGGAGGGAGATTCTGGGGGCGGAAGGGACCCGGGTGTGGGGATGCCGAATTAAGAGGACTCGGTGCCGGGGATGCGCGGCGGGGTCAGCACCGCGGACAGCGCCCGGCCCATCCCGGCCACCTGTGCGCGG